>WNGS01136087.1:0-11869 GCA_020271785.1 Procambarus virginalis
TGTGTTGTGATATTACCATACTGGTCCATGGTGTGTTGTGATATTACCATAGTGGTCCCTGGTGTGTTGTGATATTACCATACTGGTCCTGGTGTGTTGTGATATTACCATACTGGTCCATGGTGTGTTGTGATATTACCATACTGGTCCATGGTGTGTTGTGATATTACCATACTGGTCCATGGTGTGTTGTGATATTACCATACTGGACCATGGTGTGTGTTTGTTATTACCATACTGGTCCATGGGTGTTTGTGATATTACCATACTGGTCCATGGTGTTTTGTGATATTACCATACTGACCATGGTGTGTTGTGATATTACCATACTGGTCCATGGTGTGTTGTGATATTACCATACTGGTCCATGGTGTGTTGTGATATTACCATACTGGTCCATGTGTGTTGTGATATTACCATACTGGTCCATGGTGTGTTGTGATATTATCATACTGGTCCATGGTGTGTTGTGATATTACCATACTGGACCATGGTGTTTGTGATATTACCATACTGGGTCCATGGTGGTGTGATATTACCATACTGGTCCATGTGTGTTGTGATATTACCATACTGGTCCATGGTGTGTTGTGATATTACCATACTGGACCATGGTGTGTTGTGATATTACCATACTGGACCATGGTGTGTTGTGATATTACCATACTGACCATGGTGTGTTGTGATATTACCATACTGGTCCATGGTGTGTTGTGATATTACCATACTGTCCATGGTGTGTTGTGATATTACCATACTGGTCCATGGTGTGTTGTGATATTACCATACTGGTCCATGGTGTGTTGTGATATTACCATACTGGTCCATGGTGTGTTGTGATATTACCATACTGGTCCATGGTGTGTTGTGATATTACCATACTGGTCCATGGTGTGTTGTGATATTACCATACTGCCATGGTGTGTTGTGATATTACCATACTGGTCCATGGTGTGTTGTGATATTACCATACTGGTCCATGGTGTGGTTGTGATATTACCATACTGGACCATGGTGTGTTGTGATATTACCATACTGGTGCATGGTGTGTTGTGATATTACCATACTGGTCTATGGTGTGTTGTGATATTACCATACTGGTCCATGGTGTGTTGTGATATTACCATACTGGTCCATGGTGTGTTGTGATATTACCATATGGGTGTGAGGTGGTGTTATGACCACACATACACCAGTATGATCATACTGTAGCTGGTGTATGATGTGCTCAAACTGTATAGTGATGTCTTGGCTGATTAGCCTAATATCACGAATATTAATTTATGTAGTTAATCTTTTTTCGACAACACACTAGTATTAATGTGTATTGCCAATGTATTCCACATATATTTATGTATATTATATATCTGTACCATAAGTCTTTGCCATGTATTTCTGGATATATATTAGAAGTGTAGTGAATAGCAGTAGCCTAATGTCATGTAGCTTGAAAAACTCCGTATATGCTTATATTATGGAATGCTACATAATGCTGTATAGGAAATATTATGTAAACCATGAAGGAGAATGTATAAATTTAGGTCTCGGATGTATTACTGTCATGTATACTGTGTAATTTCCCTTTCATTATTGTTCATTGCATTGTCCTCTAACATTAAATTAGATTTTGGCACTGTGAGATGTTTATCACATAAACATGGTTTTGATACACATGTTTGTATATATATGTACTTTGTATTGTATTCATGTATACCTATGTATAATGGCTGGTGGGCAGACGTCTTGAAATCCTCTCTTAACCCCTCCTTCCCTCCCACCCCCCTTGAGTACCGACTCCCGCCAGTGTTACCATGTCTTGCCAATATGAATTCTTTTTTCGCATATTTTTTATATGAATTAGAAGTCCTTGATCGAGATATGTCTGTATATGAGCTTGAGATATTTGAAAGAGAGGAGTCAGCTGACTCATAGAGGTGGATACAGTGTCGCTCCCGGCCAGCGTGGCTCTGGGCGGTCACTCTTTGATTGTCTCAGTCGAGCGCATGTGTTGCCGCTACGGTCCGGTTTTGTGACCTTATTTGTGCCATTTGACTGCTAGGATATTTGTCATGTTGCAGTAATGTATACCATGGATCAATTCTACCATTGTGCATCCTTTATACCAGGTGATAGGTGCTGTTATATATCTTAGTGAGGAGGATACCTGAGGATCTTAAGTTATGTTGATTTATTTTAATGCCCAGTAAACTGAAATATTTTTTGCTAACCTTTCACTCCCCTAGACACTGATTGATATTTGGCCAGGCTATGTTTTCCAGTGATGCTGTAGGTTACTCCCCCTTATCATATAATAACATTAAAATGGGATTTCCATAACAATGCTCCACGAATTTATGTATTATTTTTAAATAAAATGAAAAACTAATGGAAGAAGGGATTGGTGCTTGTATTTTCATTTATAATCAAAACGTGTAACACAGTTCCATTTAGTAGGTCCCCATCCCAAAATTGAAGACCAGGATTTCATAACTAAAGGAGTACGGGTGGGGGGGGAGGAGAGAACATATCATTGGTTGAAAACAGAGGGTAATCCTGAAAGAAGAGAAATCAGCGACTAACAGTTGCATGTATTAACTACAAGTAATGTGATCATCCCTGCGAGATCATTTGGGGTCATTCACATTGTGATATATGTCATCAAACCAACAGAAGAATATCTTAAGTATCTGTTACAACCTTGGGACGTAGTGCTTCTGTTTCACATGAAATAGGAACCATTCACTCTTTAATATTTTATTGATTGGCCATGAATGTTTTGGATTATCTATGGGATTTTGGCTAGTAAATTTTAGGGCATTAATAGATAGGTTGGATTTATGAAGGAGTGAAATTTTTGGCAGTTGAAATATTCAATAGGATTGAAACCTCAGCTTGGAAAATGGCGGTCACTGTTTCCCTGCCAGACGCAGGAACACTTTATGCTCACAGAGTTGGAATACTCTGTGATAAGATAATGTTAGTGTATTGTTAATCAAGGATGTTAGTTATGCTTAGAACTGATTAGTGGCAAAGTAATATTGTATTGGAGGTTAACTAAAATATGCTGGACGATCAGTTAATCATTCAGGCAGCAACGCATAGTGTGGATTGCAGTCTTCTCTATCTGGACACGATGCTGGGCGGTCGTTTTTGGGTGTGTGGCTATCTATCTCTTTTTTTTTACCTCCTTCCATTCTTGTCTCTCTTAAATAACAAGATAAGTACCTATGTGAGTGTTACCGTGCCCTTAATTGTTCTAAGTGTAACTTGTGTGTGTCCTAGACGAATATATTGAGTTTCAAGTGTTAGATCATTGTACTGACCACGTGTTGGTATTAGGATATTAAGGGGGTTCATCACCGAAAAAATTCGGGAAAAATCGTAATATTTTGAAATATTTATGAAAATACTACGTAGTTCTGGCAACACTCTGGTGCAATCAGAATGCTTTTACGATATAAATTGACGTATTTATGGCACATTTCCATGCGTAATTGTGCAGAATCCGGTGCCCCAGCTGTGGCGCGCCGAAGGTATTCCGTCGTACGTTCTAAACGTAATTTTTTCGTAATAACGTCGTAAATACTCTGTATGTATGAAGAGTAAATATACACTCCTTGGCAACTCTTTCATCCCTTGTGGAGATGAGCAGGTCACCAGCCCTCAGTCACCTCGCGTGTCTTGTTGAATGCAGACGCTTTGTCGATGCGCGCTCCATTCTCGCTCTTGGAATAGCGCATTCTTGCGTTTAGTGCACAATGACATATATAGATGAAGCGTTAGAAGGTAAGAGCAGCAAATCTGGCACTCGGTCCCCGTCTTTATCAGTAAAAGAAAGCCGCTTTAGCTCGGAGAAGAGTGACAGATGGTGGTGAGGTGTGAGGCACGACACTGACACCACCTCAACCTCCCTCAACCTTCCTCAACCTTCCTCAACCTCCCTCAACCTTCCTCAACCTCCCTCAACCTTTCTCACACACCTGCCTAGACCTCCCTCCCTCCAACAAGCCAAGACAGGCTCCTGAGGGAGGTGATACAGAAATCATGCAGGTGCCTGTGAGTGCCCATTGCAGTGCCACCTTGAGGACCCACAATTCGGACCAATTATAATAGGTTAGTATGTTTTAGTGTTATAATTGGATATTTTGTAATAAATAATTGTAATATATATGTGCAGGCATATATATATATATATATATATATATATATATATATATATATATATATATATATATATATATATATATATATATATTTATATGGATTTTTTTTTTTTTTTTTTCAATTTTTTTCCGTTTGTTATCAGGGAATTTGCATGGAACTTACACACCTTGCTGAACGGATGCCTATCTGCAAGGGTGCCAATTATGAACGAAATTGGTCCACGTCAAGCTCGGCTACAGGTGGCCAAACTTTGATCTTATTTTACTCAGGTAAAGAAATTTTCATCTTCAAGGTGTTTCACAGCTTTCATTTTTTAATCAATTTACATGCAAATTACACCTTATATGTAGAGTTTGTGCTTCTACAATTTGTATAAAACATTTTAGTCCAAAGTCAATTTATTGATTTTATAAATATTGAAAACCATCATATATTGCAGATTTTTGGAAAGGGAACTTTGAATAATTGTACTATTGCACTAAACACTTTTTTGATAAAACTGTCTAATGAAATCCTTTATTACATGCTAATGTGACATCTGATTGTTATAAACATGATTTTAGTTAACACATGTGTTCCTAGAAATTTTTCGAAAATGTTGAAAAATTCGTTGCATAATACTTTTTTTTTTTCTCCTTTCTATTTAGGTTGTGATGCTGAAACTTGGACCACTTGCAGCCCTTTTTTTCACCATCTTCCAAATAAATTTGTAAGAAAATTGAATAACTTTTAATTTTCCGTAATATGCCCCTTATTAAGTTAAGTGGTGTGTGCTGTCTATTAAGGAAAGTAGACCTTTCCTCTAGTTTGCTGTAAGTAACTCTCATCTCCTGCTTATCTGGATTCAGAGAGGTAACGTAAAATCGAGGTGATAAGGTAGTTTGTTGTACTTGGAGGTGTTGGGGTTCATAAATTACTGTATATTAAGGTAATTTATAACTGGAATTTTCCATCACCTGTTCTGTATAGGGGCTAGTTTTTTTTTTTTTGCAGGGATATTCCTGCGCGGGCCCTAAGCCTCTGGCTGGCCCACTAAGTGTTGCTTGTTTCTGTTTTACTTGGGCGGAGTATGAGTATTTATTACTCGTATGGTCGCTTTAGTAAGATTTTGCCATATGTGTTTAATTTATTAACAACTTCTGCTCTGTTGAATCTAAGTTGAAATCTTAATGGGTTTGTAACTGTGCACTGTGTTAGATAATGTTCCAGTGGTCTGTTGTGGCTGTAACTGTGCACTGTGTTAGATAACGTTCCAGTGGTCTGTCGGGCATTTCTCAACAGTGTTGACATTTCCTCTCATCTTCCGGAACCTGTAAGCCTATTTCCCATGCACATGGGTATCCAAGCCTGATGCGATGTAAGTGCACTTCTGTTGCTCTACTGCTCCCTTTCATCAAACTAAGTGGTTCGTAGTTGGTTGAATTCTTGTACCAACCCGCAGATCCTGATGTTGCAACTGCTGTGTTGTGGTCACTGTACATCTTTTGCATTGCTCTGTTTCTAATTACTTTCTTAATCTGTGATAGACTCTGTGGTATGTAAATGTCTACATTTCTTCTCTTAGTTGCAAGTTTTGCAGCTTCGTCTGCAATGTCATTTCCTATTATTCCCACATGACTTGGCACCCAGTTGATAAGTACCCGTCGGCCTTGTCGTTTGAGTGTTTGCATTAATGATATGACATTTGTGATCAGATGTATGTTATCACATATGTGTTCTTGTTGCAAGGTTTCAATGGCGGTTCTCGAATCTGTATGTATGATAACATGTTGTCGGTGTTGAGCAAGAGCATGTTCCAAAGCCTTTTGAATGGCTAGCATCTCTGTTTGTAAAGTCGAACACCCATTTGAGAGCCTCCAACTATTTACAGAGTTTCCTGCTTTAACTGCAGCTCCGGTTTCTTGTCCCTGCTGGTCTACTGATCCATCTGTGAAGTAAGTGAAGCTGTCGGATGCCATGTTTGCTTCTATATGCATCTGTGCAATGTTACGTAGCAGATGAGGATTTGTCTGGTTCTTTTTTCCTTCAATAACCATAATCTTAAAGTCTGCTGGCGGAGATTCCCAAGGGGCTTTCATAACAAAGTTTGAGATATACAAGAGTTGTTACATTCTTGTACAGCCACTAGTACGTAGCGTTTCGGGCATTTCGTCGACACCCTTCTCAGTGACTGTGTTTGTTATATCGAATGTATTGATTGTGTTTATCGCACAATGGGTCCACCTGTTGCTATTGGAGGCTCTTCTGTCCAGAGTTAGTGCTCCAGTGATTATATCTTTAAGTGAACTGATTCTAGGTCTAGTCAATATCTTGGTCAGCATGCACGCAGCGATCCCTTTTACCCTTATTTCAATCGACGTTAGCTTGGTTTCTAGTCTTAGGTTCAGTATTTTAGTCCATCTGGGAGCTCCTGTTATGATTCGCAATGCATCGTTTTGAATAACCTCAACGTTTGCCCACTGACCAGGAGAAAGAGTGAGTAAGGCAGGCGCTGCAAAATCAACTAGGGAACGAACGGCGTGTATGTAAAACATTCTTAACACTTTGTGTCCCGCTCCTAGACGGGGCCCTGTGATTGCTCTCATTATATTTAGTCGTGATTTTGCTTTCTTCTTTAGATATTGAATTTGCTTGTTGAAAGTCATTTTAAAATCTATCCACACTCCGAGATATTGATATTGTGTAACCCACTGAAGGTTAATGTCTTGAATGCGTAGGTTCCTGTCTGGAGTGTTGCCGCCTAGTCTCATTGCCTTAGACTTCTGTGCAGATATTTTTAGCCCTAAAACGCTGCATTCTGATGTTACTTTATCTAATGCACCTTGTGCTTTATTGAGAAGTGAAGGACCTGTAATGACTAATGCTATATCATCAGCATAGCTTAGCAATTTAACCTCTTCTGTAAATGTCATGGTAACAAGGTTTTCCATAAGGATGTTAAAAAGACTAGGACTGAGGACTCCTCCTTGTGGAGTCCCATTCTCATGCAGGTGGTAGTCCGACACTTGTCCTTGCAACTTTACTCTGGCATTCCTGTGACTTAGGTAATCTTGAATCCATGCTAGCATTTTTCCCTTTACACCTTTTTTAACTAAGGTGTGTAAAATTGCTTGCGGGCTTGCAAGTTCGAATGCTTTTTCTAGATCAAGGAAGATCACTATAGCTGGACCTGAGTTAACTGTTCCTAGTAATGTTGCTATGCAGTTGGCAGTACCTACTCCTCTAGTGAAGCCAAATATGTGTTTATGAAGGTCTCCAGTCTTCCACAGTAGCCTATTTAAGACCATCCGTTCTGCAGTTTTACTAATGCATGATGTTAATGAAATGGGTCTGTAATTGCCAGGTTCTTTCGGCTTAGGAATCGGTATGATGTCTGCTTTCTTCCAAGAGGTTGGTAGTTTGCCTTGCTGCCAAGATGCATTGATGACGTCCAATATTCCTTGTTCTCCAGCAGGACCTGCATGTGCGATCATTGAGTATGTAATGTTATCAGCACCTGGTGCAGTGTCCTTGCCACCTTTTTTGGCTCTGATTAGTTCTTGTTTGGTTAAGGGACAGTCACATTCGTCATTTATAGCTATGCTCTCATGAATGACTGTCAACCTCTCTTGTTTTAATTGTTCTTGTTGCCTTCGGACCATTGCAGGAAGCTGATATGAAGCTGTTCTTTCTGCAAATTGGAGAGCAAGTCTCTCAGCCTCCTGCAATGGTTGAATACATGCCTGTGGTCGGGCTGGTCGACCTGATATAGTTTTAATCTGACCCCATATCTTGCCAAGACTACTATGTTCATTTAGAGTTTGACACCACTCAAACCATCTTGCCTCCTTTACTTCTCTAGAAACGCGTCTTGCTTCAGATATCACCGCTCTTAGCAGAGTTCTTCCTTCTGGTGTGGGGTTTCTCTTTAGATGTTTTCTGAAGATGTTGACTCTGTGGTTCTGTTCTTTAACTTCATTACTATAGAACCAATAGTTCTTTCGTTTTGTGTTTCCTGTGATAATGATTGGAATAGCTTTGTTTGCAGCAGCTGCAATGGCTTCCTGCAGATTGGTCTCGTGTATGTTCAAATCCGCAGGTGGCGTGTATGTTGCATACCATTTTTCAAGTTCTTGGTATATATTCCAATTGGCCTTTCTTAAATTCCACCTAGGTTGTGCAGGTGGTTGATACCTGGTTGATACCTGGTTGATGGGGTTCTGGGAGTTCTTCTACTCCCCAAGCCCGGCCCGAGGCCAGGCTCGACTTGTGAGAGTTTGATCCACCAGGCTGTTGCTTGGAGCGGCCCGCAGAGCCACATACCCACCACAGCCCGGCTGATCCGGGACTTCTCTTAGGAAACAGTCCAGTTTTCTCTTGAAGATGTCCACGGTTGTTCCGGCAATATTTCTTATAGTCGCTGGGAGGACGTTGAACAACCGCGGACCTCTGATGTTTATACAGTGTTCTCTGATTGTGCCTATGGCACCTCTGCTCTTCACTGGTTCAATCTTGCATTTTCTTCCATATCGTTCACTCCAGTACGTTGTTATTTTACTGTGTAGATTTGGGACCTGGCCCTCCAGTATTTTCCACGTGTATATTATTTGGTATCTCTCTCGTCTCCTTTCTAGAGAGTACATTTGGAGAGCTTTGAGATGATCCCAATAATTTAGGTGTTTTATCTCGTCTATGCGTGCCATATATGTTCTCTGTATTCCCTCTATTTCAGCAATCTCTCCTGCTCTGAAGGGGGAAGTGAGTACTGAGCAGTATTCGAGACGGGACAACGCAAGTGACTTCAAGAGTACAACCATTGTGATGGGATCCCTGGATTTGAAAGTTCTCGTAATCCATCCGATCATTTTTCTGGCTGATGCGATATTTGCTTGGTTATGCTCCCTAAACGTTAGATCGTCGGACATCATTATTCCCAAATCCTTGACATGCTGTTTTTCTACTATGGGAAGATTTGATTGTGTTTTGTACCCTGTATTATGTTTCAGATCCTCATTTTTGCCGTACCTGAGTACCTGAAATTTAACACTGTTAAACATCATATTATTTTCTGCTGCCCAATCGAAAGCTTTGTTGACATCTGTTTGTAGTTTTTCAATGTCTTCAGCAGAGGTAATTTTCATGCTGATTTTTGTGTCATCTGCGAAGGATAACACGAAGCTGTGACGTGTATTTTTGTCTATATCAGATATGAGAATAAGGAACAGTAGCGGTGCAAGGACTGTACCTTGAGGTACAGAGCTTTTAACATCGCTTGGACTCGATTTTATCTGATTGACTGTTACTCTTTGTGTTCTGTTCGACAGGAAATTGAGTATCCAGCGTCCTACTTTTCCAGTTATCCAGTGGTGTAGTAGGTCGTTCTATGTTTAGTGTCGTGACAGTAGCATAGTGGTCACTGGTGATCACCGGGTCTACTTCCCACTTCGCCTGATGCTTGAGTGCTGTTGAGATTAATGTAAGATCAAGGGAACCTCCTAGAATGTGAGTGGGTTCCCCAGTGTTGAGAAGTGTAATTTCAGGTACATCTCGCAGAGCTGCAGCTAAATGGCGCCCATCAGCATTGGCTGGCCCAGTCGCACCTAACTCTTGATGATGAGCATTAAAATCCCCAGCAATAATTACGTTTTCCTGCGTGGCCAAGGCAAGCACTGCCTCTGCTTCTAGTTTACGTCTAGGGGGCTTGTAAACGTTGTATATGAGGAGCTCAATATTAGCCATATCCACTGTTACTGCTAATACCTCTACTCCATCCCCACATGAAACTGGGTCTATTTTCTTGCTAGGTATGGTGTTCCTGACTAGGGTCATTAAGCCTCTTTGTCTCCCCTGCTCATACGGCATAACATAGTGCTGATATCCAGCTAATCTGAAGGATTTCGTGGCTGGGAAAAGAGTGTCTTCCAAAACGATTATATCTGCTTTCGTGCTGATTGCAGCCTCCCGAAGTGTGTGGTTTTTATTTCCAAGACCTTGTATGTTCCACTGCAATATTCGTAATGGCCAGACGACGGTTTCAGTTGGTGTTGCCTGTTCTAGGAGAACTCCTCTTCGGGATCGACCTCTATATTCTCCACCTCGCAAGTCGTGTTGCTGCAAATCGGACTGCATTGATCGGCCGTGGTCATCCCTGGCATTGTTGGAATCCGTGCATAACTGTGGTCCATTACTGTGTTGTTGGTACTGATGCATGTCGGACTGCATTGATTGGTTGTGGCCGGTTCTGGTGTTGTTGGAACCTGTGCATCTCTGCTGTCCAATACGTCTGTGTTGGTGTGGTCAGAATGCATGGGCTGTTGTTGTCTGTCACTTGTGTTGTAGGATTCTGTTGATCGTGGGTGGTCACTGCCACTTCCAGTTGCGTTTGTAAATGTCGATGTTCTGGGGTCTTGACTACCCGACTGTTGTCGGAAGTCATTATGTCCAGGATGCGTTGTTTGTCCACTTGTGCTTCGCCTTGTCTCAGACTGTCTATTTCTTGTGTAACTGTGGTCTGCTGCACGATCTTGTCCATTATCACACAAGCAATTTCCTGAGTCTGTCGCTGTGAGGCGTTCTGCGTCATCTGTAGGCAATCAATAATGGTCTCTGCCATGATCTTCACGATGTTTTTCAGCTGGACCTCGGTAATACTTTATATCTGTTGTGTTGATTCTGAAAGTAATTGTTTTTTGCCCTTTTGCATTTTCTGTATGTCTGCAGCACTTTTGTGTATTTTCTGATTCGGAATTAATAGATTCGGGAAGTTTTGCTCTGTGAGAGTGTCTGTTGTGGCTGTGTACGAGTGTTCCAGACGTTGGTGTTGGTGTATGTGGTGCTGGTCTGTGTGTTTATCCTGGCCTGAGCTGTCTGCACTTTTTCTTTCCGTGCAGAGCAGGTTGTGCTCCAGGCATGATATTTGCCTCCACAATTTGGACATTTGGCTGTTGTGGCCTGGTTTGCCTTGTGCTTGGCTATACAGTCTTTGGTTGGATGCCTCAGGCTGCACACTCCGCATCTCTCCTGTCCGGTGCAGCGTGACTGATGGTGGCCGTATTTCTGACACCTGAAGCAGCGCAGGGGTTCTGGGACGTATGGTCTCTGTCGGTATGTTCCCCAATTACCAAGACTGAATATTTCTGGCACATGTCCCATGACGGTCACCAGAACCTGACGTGTCGCTGCCTTGTCTACTTTTGTGCGGCATCGCTCCGCATTCATGATTTGCCTGTGTTCTAGTACTGGATCCAGGGAAAAGTCGATTGGGTATCCCAAAAGTACGACTCGTGTGCGTCTTTCTGAAGGGTCCAACTTTTCCAAAGCATACAGGTTTCCCTTGCAGGACTTACTTTTTCTAATTTGCAGTCTGTTGGTCTTGTGGTGTTATTATTATTTCTCCTTTCAGGTTGACTGTAATGGAAAGTGTAACGTACGTTTATGTTACGTTGTTGTCTTGATTAGATACACAGTGTTTAGTGAGTTTCATATTTATTTAGTAGTCCTGGATACAGCAGTGTCGTAGACGTTGAGACGAAGCCTGGAGCAGAGCAGAGAGCTGAGTGAGACCGGAGTCGTGTAGCTCTATGCGGGAGAGCGTGGCGGCTCGATTGGGAATTGCGAGTGTGTGAACTCGCGGAGCAAAAGCCTTGTAGCTGGATGCGGTCGTAGTCTGCTGTCTGCGCTGTGTCGAAGCTGTAGCGTCTTGGGTCGACTAGAACGCCCAAGCCGA
>WNGS01136088.1:0-10671 GCA_020271785.1 Procambarus virginalis
TCTTTTTCTGTCCCGTCTCCAAATTGAGTAGCCCCTTGGGAATATGACCTCATTTAAAATAACATCTTCAAGTTTTGTCTCCGTGAGTGCAACAATGTCTGGTGTCTGCAGCTGTATTATATCACTTAACTCCAGTATCTTGACCTTACTCCATCTATGTTGGTGTATGCAATCTTCAGGAACTTGTCCCCATCTTCTTATTTTTCACTCCCCCTTTCTCTAATGATTTTGTTGGTTTGCTTTTATGTACCACTTTACTGGTCTGCCTACCCCTATCACTTTGTAGAAAAAAGAATTGATTTCTTCTTCATTCCTGCTCTCATTTAAACGTTTTGCCTCGGCGAGGTTCAGTTTCAGCTTCTCTCTATCTTCTTTTGAAAGATCTCGTCTTAACGACCACCCTTTCCCATCCTCAACGCTTTGTAATTTTCTGGCATTCCTTAGTACTTCTTCCATCTGTTTGGCACCGTTTAGGGTGATCCTCAAAGGTCGATCTTTCCCTTTTACATATCTGCCTATTCTCCTGTAGTCACACACATTCTCTTTGGTTGTAAGACCTTCCACAAGGCCAACAATTTTATCTACTACTTTTGCTTCTTCTACAGCTCTTTCTGACCTAGATGTTATCTCCTTTTCTTTGCATCCAAAAATGATCAGGGACTTACTCCGATCAACTGTGTTTTGCACCAACTTTGGGTTAGATGCCAATTCTTTTCTCACTTCTAGCCTAATGTTTGTTTTATCTTGGCTGCTGCAGTGTTTGACTTCTTTTACTGCTTCTTCTATTTTTTCCTTGTCCTTGGCCACTTGCGCATAAGTGAGTTGCATATCTTTCTTGCACTGTTCTATTCCCTGTGCAACTTCCTCCATCTGTGCTGACAAAAGCTGTTTCTCCTGTTGAATTTCCTTGCCTAACCTATTGTAGTCATTTGTGTTTAAATTTACTTTAACTTCTTCCAAAGCTATTTTAAGAGACTATTTTCTTCTTCCATGGCTTTGCAATTTGTTTCCAATTTAATCTTATCCTTGCACAAGTCTCTCACTACACCCTCAAGACATACAACTTTGCTATTTAAATGGTCATTACTTTCTATCAATTTACTAATTAATTCTATATGAGAGGTCACTATACAATCTAATTTTGCCAACTTGTTGTATAGACTGGCTATCTCAATGCTTTCTTCACTGAAACCATCAAAATCATGCTCTGTTGTGTATTTCCTCTTGCCGGCGGCCATCTTGAATGCTGTTCTCTGCACTGTAAACACTAGGGCAACTTTTTCTCATCCAATTTTTTCACTTCCCTTGGCACATTCCTGTTATCTCACCTATTTTTCAAAAGCACTATACCTTTATGTTGTCTGGGACACCACTCACTATCATCATCCTGTACTACAACACTTAGGATTGTTGAAATAAGCTTCTAGGCATTTTTTGGCCTGTGTTCTGTGGTGTGCTTCTTTGTATCGGTTGTTGCAGTTGCTCGTACCTCTTGGTTTGGGTCCAGTTCTGGCGGCAACCCGTCCGCCTTCTTGGGTTTCCTTGCTTGCCATGCCAATTGGTTTTTTCGGGATCTGGCGATGTCCCGCGTCGGACCTGTCATTTCTGAACTCCTGGCGGGTTTGCTTGCTTGGAGTTTTTCTGTTCGGCAGACGTTCCATCTCCTTGTGCCACCTGAGTTCGGTGGTCGCGCCCGAGATCCTCTTGCGGCTCCGCCTTTTCCTGGGCTCGGAGGGGCCTTACTGGGGCTGCTTCCGTCTGCCTCATGGTCTCGCCTCCAGCTGGTGGTCGGTGTCCCACCTGCGTGTTTCTCTTGGCGGCAGTATGGGGTGTTTTGGGGGTCCTTCCTTTTCCTGTCCCTTCTTAGGTGGTTACTCTTGTTACCGTCGGCTTGGTTTTTGGTGGGGGTGGGGGCCGTCGTCGTGCCGCATACTGTCGCCTCTCTCTTTTTGTGCGGCGCTGGCGGGGCCGCTTTGGCTTGCTTTCGGTCTTAGTGTTGCTTCTACACCGTTAGTAAGCTGTCTTGGGCGTCGTTTCACCTCCGGCCTGTTCGTGCGCCGCTTGCACCATCCTGGTCTCCGCGGTTGTGTGCCACGGCGTCTGTGTCCGGAGCGCATTTTGCGTTGATCCGGTTCTGTTCTTCCTGGTTCGCCTGTGCTGGTGTCCCGGGTTGTCAGCCGTGTTCTTGCGGCTCGGCTGCCTGTGTTCTTCCCTCCTGTCCGTGGCGTTCGTGGCTTTGCTGCTCTCGCTGCCGTTTGGATGACGTGTTCTCGCAGTCTTTCGGGTATGGATCTTTGGTGTTCGTTCGAGGGCCTTGCTGCTCGTTGTTGTGTTGTTCCCGGGACTGTCCGGGGCTGTGGCGCCTTGGGTTGGCATTGCTGCCGGTTGTCTCGCTTCCAGGGGAGGGGTGCGTGGTGTCCGCCTCCCGGTTCCATCCCTTTTGATCTTCCTCTGTGGGTAGTTAGCTCCGGGGAGCCGACGGGGCTCCCCCCAGAAAACCAGCGTTGAATGTAATGAAACACCATTTTCTGGGTGAGTCCCGGAGGCTCCCCGGCAACCCTCCCTCCCTCCGGTCGGCGGTTTTTCGCGTGTCTTGACATCCAGCCTCAGAACTGATGGGTGGATAGCCGGCGTGTGAGGTCTGGGGCTCCCCCTTCCCCCTCCCGGGGAGGGGGGAGCTGCGCAGACAGCGGCGCGGTGACGTGTGACGTCATACTAGTTTGCTTGTTTTCTGTTGGGGAGTTCTATCCACTAGTTCGACTTTTGGTAGCAATTTTAACCAGAATAGGGGTTTGTTTTGGGGCGCTTACCTTTCTGGGTGCCTGTCCCGGTCGATGGCAGACATAGAATGCTTTCAATCACACGGGGGCTTCTATAGGCCATTGCTCCCCTTGCCTCTCTGAGGGGGCTCGGTTCTGGCCGTGGTCCCCGGTAGGCCTAAGAACTCCATACACATGACTGAAGCCAAAGTCTGACATTAGCATATCAGCCTGGGATAGCTCCGGAGAGCCTCCGGGACTCACCCAGAAAATGGCGTTTCATTACATTCAACGCTGGTTTTTTGTGCTTGGGGGGGGGGGGTTGAACTCTGGCTCTTTGGTACCCTTTGGTACCCTCAATATTGTCTACTCTCATGAAAATTCTAGTGTCATTGGCAAAGGATGATACAGTACTATAGTTTGTATTCTTGTCTACGTCTGATATGAGGATGAGGAAAAGTACCAGAGTAAGCACGGTACCTTGGGAAACTAAGTTTTTCACAGTGGATGGTTCAGATTTTACTTTGTTGATTATTACAATCTGGGTTCTGTTTGTTAGGAATTTAAAGATACATCTCCTTACATTGCTAGTACAGTCATTCCTTTTGTGCACATTTTGTGTGCAACTAATACCATGGTCACATTTGTCGAAGGCTTTGGTGAAATCTGTGTATAATTACATCAGCATTTTGTCAGTCTTCCACGGCATCTAAGGCCATGTCATAGTGGTCCAGCTGTTATGAGAGGCAGGAGCGCCCTGTTCTGAACTCATGTTGCCCAGGTTTATGTAGACACTGATTCCATATGTTTTGTGACCTTACTTCTTAGTAAGATCACAAAACACACTGTTTCTAAGATTTTTATGAGGCACAATATTAGAGATTTTGGTCTATAATTTTTTGCATCAGCTTTACTACTTCTTTTATGCAGTGGCACAATCTTCACTGTTTTAAGCATGTCCGGGATATCACCAGTATCTATGCTCTGTCTCCAAAAGATGTTTAGGATTTTCTTTTGTAATAGATACACTCTGCACCAGGCCCAGACTCCTGGAATATAGAATTCCAGGAGTCTGGGCCTGGTGCAGAGTGTATGGGCATGTTGTCCATGGCTACTTCAAAGCCCAGCAGAGTTAACATAACAAGAATTATAAAAGAATTTTTGTCCCTTAAATTAGTAACAAATCTAGAAAGCAAACTTTTGTTTAGCGTTTCTTTGCCCAACTTCATCAAGACATAAAATATTTATACAAATCTGTAATTCTTTTTACTTAAATATAAATCAACTTGACCTACTCGAGCATATGCACTGATAAGCTGTGCGAGTGTGTTGACGTCCTTAGGGTGGAGTTTGCGGAGTTCCAATAGCGAAGCTGCAGCTGTGGGAGCATCACCGCTACGCAAGTGAAAGTCTGCTGCATGCCGCCATAACTCACCCAGATGCACTGCTGATGTCTGCAATGGAAAGTATAAAATTCACTCTTATTAGACAAGTTATATCTCTACTCCCTATCTTTCTAGTTATCTAGTTATATCCAATAAATCTCCACTGTTCAGTAGGCTTTATTAGCCCTTAAAGTGCGCATCACATCATATGACGTGTAAGGCGTTTCACCACTCAACTGCTCTTCACGTCATATGATGTGTTGGAGTACTACGCAAGATTTAAACGGCCCGCGGATACACGGGGTTCACCACACCTTCATCAGGGCTCTTGTAAACAGACGCCATTTTTTAAAAAAATCGTGGGCCAAACTCCCGGGTGTTAGGGGCCTCAGTATCGCGTAAGCTACCAAGCCTGACGCACGCAGCATGAGCTCACAGCACTGCTGTTCAGCTTGTGACCACAGCATCGCCTAAAAATGCCAAAATATACTTGTTCATGCTATTATGTAGCGATGATATTATTACAGAGGACCCCTGACTGTGATAAAAGTGACCAGGGTTCTGATAATAGCAGGATTGCGATGATATTTAGCGCTGTGCGCCATGGAGGGAGGAGTAATGCTGTGGGAGGGAGGGTGGTGGCGATGTTTTCTGACTGTGTGTGGCCACCTTTTATTGACTGCACTCAGCATACCAGCTTAGTGGTTCGCTATAGTGAACACAAATGTAGATACTTATATATAACGTGTGTATAGAGGGTATAAACAGCAAGAGAAGGTTTGGAGCCGCCATTTTTTGGCGTCGTCTGCACGACGACCGTGCAGACGACGGTGTTGTTTACTGGATACCACGATCGTCTTTGGGCACCATACCAGTTTATTTGTACAAGTATGGTGAATAAAACAGGTAGATATTTATTTATAATGTGTGTATATAGCGTAATAACATCACACAGTATTGTTGGAGGAGAAATATTAGTGCGTGTGGCCTTGAGGGAGGCAGCCATCAGCTGACTGTGTTAGGTCCTATGTCTTTGTGCATTTACTCACCATACAAGCTTAGATGTACAGTTATGGTGAACAAAACATGTAGATACTTATATATACCATCTGTATATAGTGAATTATAGCAAAAACAGTATTGTGGGAGGAGAATGTGGGCGAGTCAGATGACTGGAGTGAGGACGGGAGTGGCTGGCTGGTACACGGCGGTCACTCCTCGTTACTTTTTGACTCATAATAGCTACTTAGTGGTTCGTTATAGTGAACAAAACATGCAGATACTTATATATAACCTGTGCTTATAGTGTAATAACCGACAAAGTATTTGTTCACTGATTGATGAACATACCTGAATCAACAATATGCACACCATATTTTTGAGTACAGCAATGATTCACTCATTTTATTATATAAATATATCAAACTACACACTATTGAATAATATTACAGCAAAAAAACTATGAAACATCAATCAGAGACATTGAAATAATTAGGTAATTATCTCTTTGTGGCAACTCTGGCCTGACAGCTGGCGAGCAACAGACCGCCTGGGACGCATGCTGAGTCAGCGCCTATAATTTGCCAGACTTCCCCGCCCTATAGCGGGCAATATATGGCACTTACGAATTTTTTATTATTTTTCCCGTGATCAGTGAACACAAATTAACAGGTTAGGAAGAAAAAATATTTTTTTTTTTTTTCAAAATGACATGCGCCTGTGCGGATAGCAGGATATTAGACCCCGAGCATATTAAGGGTTAACCAAATTTTTTTTTACTGTATTTAAAATCACTATACAGTGGCACCTCCCAAATCTGGACTTTCTAATGTTAACCTATGCACAGTGCTCACTGAGAAAAGTTGTTTGTTGGTATTGTGAGAGATTCAAAACTCATGCATGGTAACCTGGGTAGCAAATGGACACCAACAGCCTCCTGTGATCGGCCGCCATCTTGAAAAGATTCCCCGCAATTTCCAACATGCCCCAGAGGCTCAGTTTCAAGTAAGCAACCATAGCTGACGAATGTCCATCTAGATGCTACCCCAGCATCTAGTTGCCGGGGAGCCTCCAAGACTCACTCCTAGAGGGACTTAGGTGCTCACATCTCAACTCGAAGTCGAGACAACTGGCCGCAACTGCTAACCCAAAGCGACACAGGCCCAACGACTAGGCCCAGGAACATTCACAAGGTAGCGTGCAGTCAGGACCCTGTTCGACCGCCAAAAACCCCGTGCCCAAATGTCGGCCCAGGACATGTTACCGAAGACGGCAGCAAGAGCAGCAAACTTACGAACGCCATGGGCACGGGGAAAGACCGCAGACCGGCTGGACCGAATAACCCTGAGGACAACCTGAGAGACCCGAAACCGAGAACAGGGAAGAAGGGAAACCGAATCAACCCAAAGCGAGTCCCCGGCCACCAAGGCCGTGGTGCGCAAATAATGGCGGAACGCCGCAACCGGAAACAACACATGATGAACCACCGGCCTGATCAACCAAGCATCAACAACCCAAAGGGCCCTCCGGAAAGCAGCAGTCTCGTTCTTCGCCAGAAAAGAAGGAGACTGCTGCAAGCGAACAAACCTATCATCACGACCAAAAGAGCAAAAACCCCTGCACCGGAGGAGAGCATTAAGCTCCCTGACCCGACCCCCCAAGGCCAATGCCAACAAGAAAAGGGCCGTATAAAAACAATCCTGAACCAAAGGGGCCACAACGAAACAAGGAAATGACAAATATGAGAGCACCCTGTCCAAAGACCAGGATGGCTCAGGCGGTGCATGAGCAGGCCAGAGGTGAAGCAATCCCCGTGACAGCTTGCGAAACGGTGCAGAAGTAACATCAATACAGAAAGCAAGCTGCAGCGGCTCCACCATCGCTGCACAATACGAGGCGATAGTACTGTAACCCCGCGATTATCCGGGATTAAAACATCCAGAAAACGCCCTTATACGGCCAAAATTGTGATCAAATAAAGTTATCACAATATCCGGCCAAAATGGCCACAGGAACCGGATAAAAGCTGGTTTGGCCGGATGAACATTCGGTCATACCGTATTAATCCTGTCTGTGGCTCTAGACGCATGGTGGAGAAGGGGGTGGGATGGTTGGGTGGTGTCGGGAGGGTGGGAGGAGAGCGTCGGGAGGGACCACCTGGGTACAGGAATTACCATTAATTTTAGAACAATTAATCATAGCCAAAAACAAATGAAATAAGTACTAGTAATTATGTAATAACAAATAAAGAAGTTTTCTAAAAGCAGTGTGCACAGGCTGAAGTTTCCTTAAAAAATATTGAGTTTTTTCTCCTGGCGGCCTACGTAACATGCTATAGCTGCCCCACCCCAAGTGAACCCGTCCAACACTGGTCAACCCATGTGCTCCCGTCCCTTGTGTTACGCACAGTGCTGCGCCATTAGTGAAATATTTTTTCAAATAACTTTTTTATTTTCATAGTAACTTTAAATATTTTTGGCCAAGACTATGTCTGGTAGCAGCATCAATCGTTCTGGAGGTGTTAAGAGGAAGAAGTTACGTGTTGTTCAACCAGTGAGGCGTCACAGGCAGCCAAATGCCTTCAACAAGTGAGGTGCCACAGGCAAGCCAAGCGCCTTCAACAAGTGAGGCGTTACAGGCAAGTCAAGCGCCTTCAACAAGTGAGGCGCCACAGGCAAGCCAAGCGCCTTCAACAAGTGAGGCGCTACAGGCAAGTCAAGTGCCTTCAACAAGCGAGGTGTCACAGGCAAGCCAAATGCCTTCAACAAGTGAGGCTTCACAGGCAAGCCAAGCGCCTTCAACAAGTAAGGCGCAAGCAAGCGCCTTCAACAAGTGAGGCGTCACAGGCTAGCCAAGTGCCTTCAACAAGTGAGGCGTCACAGGCAAGCCAAGCGCCTTCAACAAGTGAGGCGTCACAGGCAAGCCAAGCACCTTCAACAAGTGAGGGCATGCAAGCGCTTCAACAAGTGAGGCGCATGCAAGTGCCTTCAACAAGTGAGGCCTCACAGGCCACCCAAATGCCTTCAACCAGTGAGGCTTCAGCAGCTGGCAGTCAAAACTAACTTTGCTTAATGAACCAAAAGACACAAAATGGAATCAGTATAGGAAGAGGCCAAACCCCCAAACATACCAGCGATACAAAGATGCGAGAAACAACTATACGGCAGTGAGGAGTGAGGCAGAAAGAAATTTTGAAAAAGGGATAGCGGATAAATGTAAAACAGAACCGCGCCTATTCTACAAATTCACAAACAACAAATGGCAGGTAAAGGATAATATCGAGAGGTTGAAAATGGGAAACAGATTCACGGAAAATGAAAAGGAAATGTGTGAAACATTAAACGAAAAGTTCCAAAGTGTGTTTGTACAAAATGAAATCTTCAGGTAACCAGATACAATAAGAATTCCAGAGAATGTAACAAACTAGGTTGTTGTAGAGTTCTGGCATGAATACTTCATGAGACCACATGGAAAGTTCCAGAAAGAGTAGTGAGAGGGTAGGCTACCTCACCTTGGAAGCAGGAAGGTCATCCCTTGGGAATTAGAACAGCCAGGCAGAAACAGGTTGCCAGTTCTCCTTGGATTTAAAGTATCACTTTGAGTCATTAAGGTATTATAGTAACCATAATTAATAACTCCTGTTGTCAAGTATGTAAATTAACATAACGTCACGTGTGAGTGAAGAATCAAATTCCCTTAGTTCAAAATCAGCTGACTGGCGGAAGTGGCAACACTCGACCAGGTCAGGTCACCGCCATCTTCCATCCTCCCCCGCACGCTTCCAAGACTTTTGTTAAAATCTGAATCTTTTGTTAAATTCAGTAATTTAGAGAAATTCAAGTTTTCATTCAAATTGTATTCAATAATATACCTGTTCAAGTATCGAGAGCATTCTCAACGGTTGGAATAATAAGCAAGTCACCTTCAATGACGTCAATAGGAGGGGACTAGTCTCGGAAGCAGATGAATCTTTACCTCCCTGGGTCCAAGGGTCACCAAACCCTCCACATTATTTAATTCACAAGGCACAAAATTCAGATCTCTAGAATTATTGTAATGATATAACTTTGGCCAAATGCCACGGGCACGCAAATCCTTGACCACCAGGGATGCCAAAAGGGAGGGAACCTGCATGTGAAGCTGCACCGACCGACATCACGAGGAAGTATGGAGGCGAACAAGCATGCATTGAGGTGCTCAAATTCGCCCCTAGGTAAAGCTGAATAACCGTAGTCAACTCCCGCCATTCCAGCGCGCGGGTCTGACAGAACGAATGCCACACCCACAACGAAAAGAAAGAGCAGTCCGCCAATCAGGAAGATTCTGGCACCTCATAAACACACCAGAAAGGAAACGAGAAGCCAACTCGAAAGAAGAAGGATCCATTACAAAGGCAATCCGGGTCTCGCAACAGGTAAGCCACAAGGGCTTCCGACAACACCTTGATGTGATATGAGACGCCGAAAAACTCTGGAAGGTGGGAAACAAAGAACCCAAGGGAACCGGAACCGAATCTGGGGAGAGTCGACACATATCAAGCTCGAAAAGGAGGGGGATAGAAAAACCCCTCCCCCTGTAACAACAAGCCCGTGAGGGTACCAAGACCCAAGTGGGTCAAACGGGGCCCAGCCCCCAAGTCAACTCCTCCCAGCCCGGGAACCTCTACGTCAGGACCCGGGGCCGAGCAGTCCTCCAAACCCTTTGCCACTGGAGAAAAAGCAGAGTCTGCCGGAAAAACCGGGAGGAAAGGGTCCCACTGGAACGGCCCAAAGGCTCCGGCAGGAGGAACAGGCTCGAATGCCTCCGCTACTGATCGGGAGGGGCAATACCTGAAGCCGCCAAAAGGCTCAACACCAGGCAAACCCCTGCCCGACTCCGAAACCCTCAGACGTTTGTGAGCGGGACCAGGGGAGGGGGGGGGGGGAACAGGATGAACACATCAGGGGGAAGGACTAGGGGTGCAGATGAAACCAAGTCGAGGCAACTAACACCCCCAAGTGCGGGTCCCTATAACCAAAGCGGGGCAGCTGCGGGGCATCTGGAAAGGCAAGCAACCTGTGTGTGCAGCAACCTAAACATTCGGCATTCGGCTTCGACAATGCCGAAGCTGCTTGCACCCCATATATCAATCTCATTGGACTAGGTGAATTGGAGTACAAGCAAGGAATACCACTCGCAGGACTCCGGGTCAAAGGTGTCACTGACCCAACAAGCAGCATGGCGGAGGAAAGACGGTGAGTGTCACCTGAGACAATGTGGACAGAGCAACCTTCAAACTTGCACAAAGTGAGGTGGGACTCGAAGGTCTTTTCCATTGAACCACTGAGCCCCAATGGGGGTTCCCAGGGCCGTAGGCTGACTGCTAGGGAAGCCAAGAACGAGGTACTGCTAACTGGTATCCCAGAGCTACCAAGCAAACAAACTAAAAGCTGAATCCTGCGACGTGTGCAAGCACGGGGACTGGAGGGCCACCAAATCATACAAGTGGTCCTACCACCACTCCAGGCAGACCCCCACCAGGCAAAACA
>WNGS01136089.1:22119-35154 GCA_020271785.1 Procambarus virginalis
AAATGAGATCAATAGAAATAACGGATAAAGTGAGGCGTTTGATTACAAACAATTATGTCAAACAGAATGCAAAGATTAACATCAATAAAATACAATCCAAGCAAAGTGATAAGCTGCGTACCTCAGGGCACAGTCCTTCCACCACTGCTCTCTCATTCTAATATGATATAGAAACAATACAAGTCACAGGTTCGTGTCATCCTTTGCAGACGATACAAAATCAACATGAAAATTACTGCTGTAGAAGACACTGAAAAACTACAGGCCGATATTAATAGTCTTCGATTGGGCAACGGAAAAAAAACAGTGATGTTTAACAGTGATAAAGTTCCAGGTACTTAGATATGGTGGAAATGAAGAGCTTATACGAAACACAGAGTACAGGACACAGACCTACTGGTCTGTGTCCTGTACTGGACACAGACCTACTGCACTCCTCACAGTGCCAGTGAGGAGTAGAGGTGCCATAGGTACTGTGCCTATGGCACTGGCACTCCTCACAGCACCAGTGAAGAGTAGAGGTGCCATAGACAATCAGAGCTTAAATCAGAGGTCCACAGCTGTTGAACATCCTCTTAACAAACATTAGAAATATTGCTGGAACAAACATGGGGGTCTGCAAAAGTGCCGGACCAACCGGGTGTAGTGGGCCGGCGGGCCGCTCCAAAACGGTCTGTTGGACCAAGTTAACACAAGTAAACCTTGCCCCGGGCCGGACTTGGAGAGAAAGAACTCCAGGAACCCTCACCAGGTAAATTCCAGGCAAACCAGACTCAATGACTAGATACCAGACTACCAGACTACCAATCTCACAGTCTACTAGTCTCACAGTCTACCAATCTCACAGTCTACCAGTCTCACAGTCTACCTGAATCACATTAGAGCAAGAAAAAGTTCCAGAGATAAGAACAGTTAACCAGGCACCACTAGAAAGAGTTTGAGATTACCAGTGGGGATGTAAGGAAGCTCTTGCTAGAGTTGGATGTGACAAAGGCTATAGGCCCAGATGGAATATCACCATGGATACTAAAGGAAGGAGCAGAAGCACTGTGCCTGCCACTCTCCACGCTGCATAACAAATCACTGGTAACATGTGAGCTGGCGAACATTACTTCCCAGGGGTGGAGCCCCGGTTCCCAAGGGGTACCCCCTGGGAGCCCACGCGATGTGCGTGGGAGGGGGCGGAAAGCATGCAGCAGCGGACTAATGTAAGTCAGGGCCGGCCCACACTAGCGACCGGACCTGCATTTGAATCTATCGCTCGCGCAGTATCCGGCTTGTTATCCCCAGTCACAGGACGGCATCCGGCAGCAGCGGGAACACGCAAAGACTCGACTCCTCTTGTCGACGGACCGACGCCTGACGTTATGGCGGCGTCTTGTGCTGGGTTCTCGACACGCTGCCCAATTGTCCCGTCCTCTCCTATCTACGTCAGTCTTCGCGTACGACAAAGAAAAGAGAGAGAAAAGGAAGAAATCTGTGTCTTCCATCCCACGTTTTGTACCTGATAATTCATACGACAGGCTCAGAAGCCGCGTCCAAGAGCCTGGTTCCAATTCATCAACTAGGAGGCCTGGTTAGAGACCGGGCCGCGGAATCAACGCAAGGAACGAGCAAATCACCTAAATACCTCTGCGTTGCTTTGCAGGTCGAGACGATTTCAACAACCAATGTCACGACGCAGCTTATCATAGTTAACTGACTTGTCGGAATAGTTATCTACCCAGTTGTTAACTATCCCCCATATGATTTTTTTTTAATATAGCCGTCCGTGTCTAGTGTCCTTGAACGTCGCGAAAGCAATTGCCAAGTTTATTCTCGACTGCGAAAGTCGGTGTCGTCTTGGGTTAATGGTGGCCGCAGTTCGACACAGGTATCCTCTTGCAGGTACCAAAGGTATCTATCAGTGTGCAGGTACCAAAGGTATCTATCAGTGACCCTCTTTCCTGGTCACCTCCGAAGGAACTCCAAGTCACACTTGGGTAATTGAAATCGCCTACAAATTACCATCTCGAAATTAACGATTTATTGAACTGGATTGTTTAATGTGCCATCGCGATCTTGGGCCACTTTGAGCGATGAGTATGTGTCATCAATGTGTCTGTGTATCGCCAGTTTGATCGTGTGGTTTCGTCCACTAAGTGTACTAATGTATCTTTGTAAGACCTGTCTTTGCCTTTTCAGATTCACGGCGCCTGTACACATCGATGTTGGTGGCTCCATCTACACCTCTTCCCTGGAAACTCTAACGAGGTGAGTGCACTTGAGTCCCCAGTACACACCCCCTCTGAAGGATTGTACCCCCAAGACAATCCCTCCCTCACCTGCTGAACAGGCTTCGTCAATATATTGTCTTGATTAATGGAGAGGTAAAGAGGTCATTGCGACCAGACTTGAATGTACTCTTCTTGACCATGAGAGTTTTACAGCACCTGATGGAGGTGTGTTGAAGTGTAGAACAGCAGAACAGGTGTGTAGAGCAGGTGTTGACAGGTGTGTTCTTGGATGTAAGATGACGTGTCATCTATCTGTGCCGATTATCTGTGCTATCTGTCAGTGCCATCTATCAGTGCCATCTATCACTGCCGTCTATCTGTGCTATCTGTCAGTGCCATCTATCAGTGCCATCTATCAGTGCCATCTATCAGTGCCATATATCTGTGTCATCTATCAGTGCCATCTCTCTGTGCCATTTATCTGTGCCATCTATCAGTGCCATCTATCAGTGCCATCTATCAGTGCCATCTATCAGTGCCATCTATCAGTGCCATCTATCTGTGCCATCTATCAGTGCCATCTATCTGTGCCATCTATCAGTGCCGGCGGAGGAAGCTAGGGGATGGAAGAGAGGGAAGAAGATGCTGATGAAGGAGAAAATCGAGATAACGTAAATAACGAAATGGATTGACCTAGTAGGAGGGAGGATAGCGAAGGAGATAAAGAGGATGTGTGAAGGAAGGAGAGAAGGATGAGGACTAGAGACGGAGGGAGAGGATAGGCAGGAGGAAGAGGATAGAGAGATGTTGGATAAAAGGAATAACAGAAAAAAAGAGAGGGAACTGAAGCGATGAGAGGGAAGGGACATGAGAGTGGAGAGGGAAGGGGAGGGGAGAGAGGACGGAAGCAGTTATACATAACAAATGGATGAGGGAGAGGAGGATGGAGAACTAGTAGAAAACTGATAACTGAACTGAAACCACATCTGAGTCTCAGTCTCTCTCTCTCTCTCTCTCTCTCTCTCTCTCTCTCTCTCTNCCCCATCCTCCAGCCTCCCCATCCTCCAGCCTCCCCATCCTCCAGCCTCACCATCCTCCAGCCTCACCATCCTCCAGCCTCCCCCATCCTCCAGCCTCACCATCCTCCAGCCTCCCCATCCTCCAGCCTCCCCATCCTCCAGCCTCTCCATCCTCCAGCCTCCCCCATCCTCCAGCCTCACCATCCTCCAGCCTCCCCATCCTCCAGCCTCACCATCCTCCAGCCTCCCCATCCTCCAGCCTCTCCATCCTCCAGCCTCTCCATCCTCCAGCCTCCCCATCCTCCAGCCTCCCCATCCTCCAGCCTCTCCATCCTCCAGCCTCACCATCCTCCAGCCTCCCCATCCTCCAGCCTCACCATCCTCCAGCCTCACCATCCTCCAGCCTCCCCCATCCTCCAGCCTCACCATCCTCCAGCCTCCCCATCCTCCAGCCTCCCCCATCCTCCAGCCTCACCATCCTCCAGCCTCCCCATCCTCCAGCCTCCCCATCCTCCAGCCTCCCCATCCTCCATCCTCCCACATCCTCCAGCCTCCCCCATCCTCCAGCCTCACCATCCTCCAGCCTCCCCATCCTCCATCCTCCCACATCCTCCAGCCTCCCCCATCCTCCAGCCTCCCCATCCTCCAGCCTCCCCATCCTCCAGCCTCCCCATCCTCCAGCCTCTCCATCCTCCATCCTCCCACATCCTCCAGCCTCCCCCATCCTCCAGCCTCCCCATCCTCCAGCCTCCCCCATCCTCCAGCCTCCCCATCCTCCAGCCTCCCATCCTCCAGCCTCCCCATCCTCCAGCCTCCCCATCCTCCATCCTCCCACATCCTCCAGCCTCCCCCATCCTCCAGCCTCCCCATCCTCCAGCCTCCCCCATCCTCCAGCCTCCCCATCCTCCAGCCTCCCCATCCTCCAGCCTCCCCATCCTCCAGCCTCCCCATCCTCCATCCTCCCACATCCTCCAGCCTCCCCCATCCTCCAGCCTCCCCATCCTCCAGCCTCCCCATCCTCCAGCCTCCCCCATCCTCCAGCCTCCCCATCCTCCAGCCTCCCCATCCTCCAGCCTCCCCCATCCTCCAGCCTCACCATCCTCCAGCCTCCCCCATCCTCCAGCCTCACCATCCTCCAGCCTCCCCATCCTCCAGCCTCCCCATCCTCCAGCCTCCCCATCCTCCAGCCTCTCCATCCTCCAGCCTCCCCATCCTCCAGCCTCTCCATCCTCCAGCCTCCCCATCCTCCATCCTCCCACATCCTCCAGCCTCCCCATCCTCCAGCCTCCCCATCCTCCAGCCTCCCCATCCTCCAGCCTCCCCATCCTCCAGCCTCCCCATCCTCCAGCCTCACCATCCTCCAGCCTCCCCATCCTCCAGCCTCCCCATCCTCCAGCCTCCCCATCCTCCAGCCTCCCCATCCTCCAGCCTCTCCATCCTCCAGCCTCCACATCCTCCAGCCTCCCCATCCTCCAGCCTCCCCATCCTCCAGCCTCTCCATCCTCCAGCCTCCACATCCTCCAGCCTCCCCATCCTCCAGCCTCCTCCATCCTCCAGCCTCCCCATCCTCCAGCCTCTCCATCCTCCAGCCTCCACATCCTCCAGCCTCTCCATCCTCTCGCTCCTCATCCTCTCCCAGCCTCTCCCTGCCTCTCCCTGCCTCTCCCTGCCTCTCCCTGCCTCTCCCCGCCTCTCCCTGCCTCTCCCAGCCTCTCCCTGCCTCTCCCTGCCTCTCCCTGCCTCTCCCCGCCTCTCCCAGCCTCTCCCTGCCTCTCCCTGCCTCTCCCTGCCTCTCCCTGCTGGCCAGGGCGGCACCACCCAGCAGGCTGCCTGCCTCTCCCTGCCTCTCCCTGCCTCTCCCTGCCTCTCCCTACCTCTCCCTGCCTCTCCCTGCTGGCCAGGGCGGCACCACCCAGCAGGCTGCCTGCCTCTCCCTGCCTCTCCCTGCCTCTCCCTGCCTCTCCCTACCTCTCCCTGCCTCTCCCTGCTGGCCAGGGCGGCACCACCCAGCAGGCTGCCTGCCTCTCCCTGCCTCTCCCAGCCTCTCCCTGCTGGCCAGGGCGGCACCACCCAGCAGGCTCCCTGCCTCTCCCTGCCTCTCCCAGCCTCTCCCTGCCTCTCCCTGCTGGCCAGGGCGGCACCACCCAGCAGGCTGCCTGCCTCTCCCTGCCTCTCCCTGCCTCTCCCTGCCTCTCCCTGCTGGCCAGGGCGGCACCACCCAGCAGGCTGCCTGCCTCTCCCTGCCTCTCCCTGCCTCTCCCTGCCTCTCCCTGCTGGCCAGGGCGGCACCACCCAGCAGGCTGCCTGCCTCTCCCTGCCTCTCCCTGCCTCTCCCTGCCTCTCCCTGCTGGCCAGGGCGGCACCACCCAGCAGGCTGCCTGCCTCTCCCAGCCTCTCCCTGCCTCTCCCTGCTGGCCAGGGCGGCACCACCCAGCAGGCTGCCTGCCCCAGATCTGGCTAAGGTGGCCTCGGGTGGAACAGGATTCCTTAAAGACGGCTGTGGACCCGGGCGATGAGACCCCTGGGCACGTGCCTACTTAATCCCTCCTTCTGCCCCCCCCCCACCCCTCCTCCTACCCCCCTTCTTGCCCCCCCATTGGCCCCCCATTACCTCCTGGCCCCCCCCCCTTCACCTCTTAGCCTCTGTACCTACAGGACACAGTACCTACAGGACACAGTACCTACAGGACACAGTACCTACAGGACACAGTACCTTCAGGACACAGTACCTTCAGGACACAGTACCTACAGGACACAGTACCTACAGGACACAGTACCTACAGGACACAGTACCTTCAGGACACAGTACCTACAGGACACAGTACCTACAGGACACAGTACCTTCAGGACACAGTACCTTCAGGACACAGTACCTACAGGACACAGTACCTTCAGGACACAGTACCTACAGGACACAGTACCTACAGGACACAGTACCTACAGGACACAGTACCTACAGGACACAGTACCTACAGGACACAGTACCTACAGGACACAGTACCTTCAGAACACAGTACCTACAGGACACAGTACCTACAGGACACAGTACCTACAGGACACAGTACCTACAGGACACAGTACCTACAGGACACAGTACCTTCAGAACACAGTACCTACAGGACACAGTACCTTCAGAACACAGTACCTACAGGACACAGTACCTTCAGAACACAGTACCTACAGGACACAGTACCTTCAGAACACAGTACCTACAGGACACAGTACCTACAGGACACAGTACCTACAGGACACTGTACCTACAGGACACAGTACCTACAGGACACAGTACCTTCAGGACACAGTACCTTCAGGACACAGTACCTACAGGACACAGTACCTACAGGACACAGTACCTACAGGACACAGTACCTTCAGAACACAGTACCTACAGGACACAGTACCTTCAGAACACAGTACCTACAGGACACAGTACCTTCAGAACACAGTACCTACAGGACACAGTACCTTCAGAACACAGTACCTACAGGACACAGTACCTACAGGACACAGTACCTACAGGACACTGTACCTACAGGACACAGTACCTACAGGACACAGTACCTTCAGGACACAGTACCTTCAGGACACAGTACCTTCAGGACACAGTACCTACAGGACACAGTACCTACAGGACACAGTACCTACAGGACACAGTACCTACAGGACACAGTACCTTCAGGACACAGTACCTTCAGGACACAGTACCTTCAGGACACAGTACCTACAGGACACAGTACCTACAGGACACAGTACCTTCAGGACACAGTACCTACAGGACACAGTACCTACAGGACACAGTACCTACAGGACACAGTACCTACAGGACACAGTACCTTCAGGACACAGTACCTTCAGGACACAGTACCTTCAGGACACAGTACCTTCAGGACACAGTACCTACAGGACACAGTACCTACAGGACACAGTACCTACAGGACACATTACCTACAGGACACAGTACCTTCAGAACACAGTACCTTCAGAACACAGTACCTTCAGAACACAGTACCTTCAGGACACAGTACCTACAGGACACAGTACCTTCAGAACACAGTGCCTTCAGGACACAGTACCTACAGGACACATTACCTACAGGACACAGTACCTTCAGAACACAGTACCTTCAGAACACAGTACCTTCAGAACACAGTACCATTAGGACACAGTACCTTCAGAACACAGTGCCTTCAGGACACAGTACCTTCAGGACACAGTACCTACAGGACACAGTACCTACAGGACACAGTACCTACAGGACACATTACCTACAGGACACAGTACCTTCAGAACACAGTACCTTCAGAACACAGTACCTTCAGAACACAGTACCATTAGGACACAGTACCTTCAGAACACAGTACCTTCAGGACACAGTACCTTCAGGACACAGTACCTACAGGACACAGTACCTTCAGAACACAGTGCCTTCAGGACACAGTACCTTCAGAACACAGAACACTGCCTCAAGCGGGAGGCAGGCAGCCATCTACAGCTGTCTACCTGAGCACCAGCTGCGGTTGGGCTCTAGGTTGGGGGCCATCTGTTTGACCACACAGTCACCTGTCTGGGCCACACTGTCACCTGTCTGGCCCACACTGTCATCTGTCTGGGCCACACAGTCACCTGTCTGGGCCACACTGTCATCTGTCTGGCTCACACAGTCACCTGTCTGGGCCACACTGTCATCTGTCTGGCCCACAGTCACCTGTCTGGTCACACTGTCACCGGTCTGGGCCACACAGTCATCTGTCTGGCCACACAGTCACCTGTCTGGCCACACAGTCACCTGTCTGGGCCACACAGTCACCTGTCTGGCCCACACAGTCACCTGTCTGGCCACACAGTCACCTGTCTGGGCCACACAGTCACCTGTCTGGGCCACACAGTCACCTGTCTGGCCAGACAATTGACCGACACAGGTGTAAGTTTGAGAGATGGACCAGCACCACTGGTTTGGCTCCATGATGGACCGGTCCGCTGGTACAGTATACTTTTATAGATACTGTTGTCAGTATCTCTGAGCCATTGCTACTGTCTGGACAACACATGCTGTGCTGTCACCCCTTCTACCTCTACTTCTACCTCTACCTGTGCTGGTGCTCCCGTGCGTGTGTGTGCAGGTGGTGTCTGCGTGTCGCCACTGTGTGTGTAAGTGGTTGACAAGTCCGTCATGAAGACCTGTTTACGTCCAAAGGGTCTGATGTATGGTGTATGGTGTATGGTGTATGGTGTATGGGGCGAAGGTTTTCCAGACAAGTTTTGGCATAACCAGTGAAATTGACCTTGTCTTGCCTCACTGTTATTTCTTAACTGCACACAAGGAAAGACTGTGTTCTTGTCAGTAACAAGAAGAGCTTCTTGAAGCTGCCACACACACACACACACACACACACACACACACACACACACACACACACACACACACACACACACACACACACACACACACACACACACACGTTATATGGAAAGGCTGTTTGAAATGCACCTTACTACATGAAATGCACAATCGACCTGAGAATGGTCCAGGACGGACCGAAACGTCGTCGTCCCTTCACCTTCTAGTGTGTGGTCCGGTCAACATGCACCTTACTACACTGGAAGACAGAAGAGTAAATGGAGACATAATCACTACCTAAAAAATCCTCAGAGGAATTGACAGGATAGATAAGGATAAACTGTTTAACATTGGTGGTACGCGAACAAGGAGACACAAATGGAATGCATTAGGCAGTAATGTGGTGGAGGCTGACTCCATACACAGTTTCAAATGTAGATATGACAGAGCCCAATAGGCTCAGGAACCTGTACACCAGTTGATTGACAGTTGAGAGGCGAAGGTTACTATTGACGGTGTAGGAGACAAGGAGGTGTTGAAGGCACCAGGAACACAATGGCTGCAACATGGTGTATGCAACAGGAAACTCAACACTCAATCTTCCAGTCCCCCAAGCGTTAAGGGGAGAAAACAATTTCTTCTGAGTGCTAAGCTTGCTGAGATCTTGCATAGAGGGGCACTGGGAAAGCTTAGCAGTGATTCTTCACTGCAAGTGATGTCTTGCGTCAAGCTTTTAACATGATGAGTCCAAGATGACCATTACTTGGCCGACGGTCAAGAGTAGTGACCTTCCCTGGCAAGAGTTCGACTCGGAAGGAAATTCCTGCCACTTTTAATATTCATCAATGTTAAAAAGGGCTGTCGATTAACATGATGTATTCTTCTAAAGATTAATCCTCAGCAGAGTGGATTACTCTTCTGTAATCCACTCTACTGGTAATTAATCAAATTGGGTGGAAATCCTGACCTACGACAATGGCGGCCATCGTTCTGATCTTGCGTAGTGCTACGAGATACAGCCTTGTTAGCTTGTCCTCGTAGATCAGGTCTGGTGTCAGCCTCGTGGTGGGGGGGCATCTCTTGACCTTTATAAGTTCATTTTCAAGCTGCTCAACTGATTGTGGGAACCGTAGAGGCGCTGCACACTCCGGGATTGGTCTCACGTCCTTTATATGATATGTGCTCTGTAGTTACTGATCAAGCTTCCGAAACGCCATACTCAGGGCCAACAACTTCTCATATGCAGCTGATGTTAATCTGTCTATATACTGGACTTGTCTACATGCTTCTGGTGTTGGACTTTTCTATATGCTTCTGGTGTTAGACTTGTTTGAACATGTTTCTGGTGTTGGACTTGTCTATAGATAATATAACGGATATTACCACAAACTCGGAAGACTTTGAAAGAGAAATTGACAATATGCCCATGCACTCAGCTCCTGGACCTGACTCATGGAATTCAATATTCATAAAGAAATTTAAAGTACCAGTAGCGAGAGCACTCAGCGTAATATGGAGAAAGAGCCTGGATATAGGGGAGATACCAGCAGCACTTAAATCTGCAGATATAGCTCCGTTGCACAAGGGGGGGGGAGTAAAGCCTTGGCAAAAAATTATAGGCCAGTTGCACTAACATCACACATAATAAAAGTGTTTGAAAGAGTGATTAGGAATCAAATTTCTAGTTTTATGGAAAACAATGAATTGCACAACCCAGGACAACATGGATTTAGAGCGGGAAGTTCCTGTCTGTCACAGTTACTCAACCACTATGACAAAATCACAGAAGCCCTAGAAGAAAAGCAAAATGCTGATGTTGTATACACAGACTTTGCAAAGGCGTTCGACAAATGTGACCATGGGGTGATAGCTCACAAAATGAGGTCAATGGGAATAACTGGTAAAGTAGGACGCTGGATACTCAATTTCCTGTCGAACAGAAAACAAAGAGTAACAGTCAATCAGATAAAATCGAGTCCATCCAAGCGATGTTAAAAGCTCTGTACCTCAAGGTACAGTCCTTGCACCGCTACTGTTCCTTATTCTCATATCTGACATAGACAAAAATACACGTCACAGCTTCGTGTCGTCCTTTGCAGATGACACAAAAATCAGCATGAAAATTACCTCTGCTGTAGGCATTGAAAAACTACAAGCAGATGTCAACAAAGTTTTCGATTGGGCAGCAGAAAATAACATGATGTTTAACAGTGATAAATTTCAGGTACTCAGATACGGCAAAAATGAGGACCTTAAACATAATACAGGGTACAAAACACAATCGAATCTTCCCATAGTAGAAAAACAGCATGTCAAGGATTTGGGAATAATGATGTCTGACGATCTAACGTTTAGGGAGCATAACCAAGCAAATATTGCGTCAGCCAGAAAAATGATAGAATGGATTACGAGAACTTTCAAATCCAGGGATCCCATCACAATGGTTGTACTCTTCAAGTCACTTGTGTTGTCCCGTCTCGAGTACTGCTCAGTACTCACTTCCCCCTTCAGAGCAGGAGAGATTGCTGAAATAGAGGGAATACAGAGAACATATACGGCACGCATAGACGAGATAAAGCACCTAAATTATTGGGATCGTCTCAAAGCTCTCCAAATGTACTCACTAGAAAGGAGACGAGAGAGATATCAAATAATATACACATGGAAAATACTGGAGGGCCAGGCCCAAATCTACACAGTAAAATAACAACGTACTGGAGTGAACGATATGGAAGAAAATGCAAGATTGAACCAGTGAAGAGCAGAGGTGCCATAGGCACAATCAGAGAACACTGTATAAACATCAGAGGTCCGCGGTTGTTCAACGTCCTCCCAGCGACTATAAGAAATATTGCCGGAACAACCGTGGACATCTTCAAGGAAAACTGGACTGTTTTCTAAGAGAAGTTCCGGACCAACCGGGCTGTGGTGGATTTGTGGGCCTGCGGGCCGCTCCAAGCAACAGCCTGGTGGACCAAACTCTCACAAATCAAGCCTGGCCTCGGGCCGGGCTTGGGGAGTAGAAGAACTCCCAGAACCCCATCAACCAGGTAATCAACCAGGTATGCTTCTGGTGTTGGACTTATCTATATGCTTCTGGTGTTGGACTTATCTATATGCTTCTGGTGTTGGACTTATCTATATGCTTCTGGTGTTGGACTTATCTATACGTTTCTGGTGTTGGACTTATCTATATGCTTCTGGTGTTGGACTTATCTACATGCTTCTGGTGTTGGACTTATCTATATGCTTCTAGTGTTGGACTTGTCTTTATGCTTCTGGTGTTGGACTTGTCTTTATGCTTCTGGTGTTGGGCTTGTCTTTATGCTTCTGGTGTTGGACTTGTCTTTATGCTTCTGGTGTTGGGCTTGTCTTTATGCTTCTGGTGTTGGACTTGACTATATGCTTCTGGTGTTGGACTTGACTATATGCTTCTGGTGTTGAACTTATCTATATGCTTCTGGTGTTGGACTTGACTATATGCTTCTGGTGTTGGACTTGACTATATGCTTCTGGTGTTGGGCTTGTCTTTATGCTTCTGGTGTTGGACTTGACTATATGCTTCTGGTGTTCGACTTGTCTTTATGCTTCTGGTGTTGGACTTGTCTTTATGCTTCTGGTGTTGGACTTGACTATATGCTTCTGGTGTTGGACTTGTCTATTTGCTTCTGATGTTGGACTTGTCTACATACTTCTGGTGTTGGACTTGACTATATGCTTCTGGTGTTGGACTTGTCTACATACTTCTGGTGTTGGACTTGACTATATGCTTCTGGTGTTGGACTTGTCTGATGTTGGACTTGTCTACATACTTCTGGTGTTGGACTTGGCCTCATCTACACCCCCGCGAGGACTTAAATTTCCCCTAACGTAACTCTTGCGTCCTACTTAACACCTGCTTTCTCGTGTATTTTTCCCATGTTTACGACTTTCCCGCCTGAATGTGCAGGTGTTTGGACTTGCCTAATTGTAAACTGGCTTGCAGGGTCTAGCTCCTGGCCCCCGCCTTAGCCTGCTGCACTTTCTGTCTCTTCTCCTTCTTGGACTTTGTGTTGAAAGTGTTGTGTAGCACTTTATTGTCTCTTGCTACACTGTATTCACCTAGTTGTATTCAGCTAGTTGTATTCACCTAGTTGTATTCACCTAGTTGTATTCACCTAGTTGTGTTTGAGGCGGTTGATCTTTGCTCTTTCGGCCCGCCTCTCAACTGTCAATCAATCAACTGTTGCTAACTACTATTTTAATAGTAGTTAGAATATGACTACATATTCTGTATTGATTATTTTCATGTTTAAGGCTTCTGTTCCTCTGACCAGTGCTCCTGGATTTTGGTTTAATTGGAAGAGCAGTTCTCCAAATGTGGTTTTACACGCCAACATCTGTAATTGTAGGTGGCGGAAACAGCGTGAACTGCTTGAAAAACTCTATGAATATAACAAAAATCAATAATATCAATTTCAAA
>WNGS01136099.1:0-11671 GCA_020271785.1 Procambarus virginalis
GGCGGAACGTTAGAGATAAGTTACCTAAAAAATCTCTCGCTATTGATTGTGTAAAGGTGAAATGAGGTGTGGTACCTCGATAGTACGCCAATACGACCGCTCTAAGAGAAGTAACACTATTGGAGCTTGAGGCCCCTATAACTAGTGGAGTTTTCAACTTAAAACTCCAGGTAGACCTGAGTATGAAGTGAACGGTGAAGGTGACAAGGTCCGAATGAGGACTAGAGGCAAAATTGTCTATCCATCCAGATCACCAAGGCATCCTGATAGTAGTACGGGTTTTGTTCCGAGAGGAAACATACTACCATAAAAACATTAGAAAGGTTGGTAACCACGAGAAGTGTGGGTGGCTTAAAAAGAAGTTTCTCGGCTGTCAGCCTAAACGAGATTTGTTTATCGACCCGGAGGCTTCAACCCGTTTTCGTAGAACAATGTCGGATCCAACGGCACCCGCCCCACGTAAGCACTGCTTAAACATTTAACGGAAAAGACAAGCACTATTATAGCTCTGCATAATAGCAATAATTTCACTCTCTCCAATTTGATTCAATCACATGAATTATACTGTGATTTTGTTGTTTCCTACGTAAAAACGTTACAGTCCAAGACCCAAGACATTCCCCTCCACGGGGATTCTCAGGTACGGAAATTGGGGATGTAATCATTAATTGGTATTGTGTAGGCTTAGACTATGAAATTACAATTCAAGGCTTTCAAATTCTTGTTGCGATTCCTCTGGCAATTTACAGGACATAACTCCGCTATGGTTGTCACTAACAAACTATCTACACCCCACACTAACATGAATCCTCCCTTTGGTCGTTGGTACCTTAGACGCAACATGAACTGCGACCCGGTGTTTCTACCCCCGGAGTTATGTTGGAAATTACCAACACTAATAAACTACTAATGTATTATAATAAATCACCATCATTCACCATTTCATCTGTGTATTAGTATGCTAGAATTCTCATGAAATTAAGTAGCAACATTACGTGCGAATGCTATGGAGAGTATAAATATCATCTCCATTTCTCGTTTGAGATCATCTATCGAGAATATGATAATTATTAAATCCCTATAATTGCAACCCAGTTCCTATTAATGCATTTCATCCATAATTGCGCGGAAAAGAATAATTCGTGATTAATTTATTCTGTGGTGAATGCAGAGACGGGTTGAGGGAGGCAGCCCTGGCGTGAAGAGTGGTGAGATGCATGGTGGTGACTGGGAAGTTCTTATCGACAAGAATTACGTTAATACCCAGTTAACAAGTAGCAATTACTTATCCACGTGTTCTCTAGTGCCCAGCCAATTAATAACGCATCAACAATTGAAGCCACGACCTGTAATTACGTGTACACAGCAGTGAACGCTTGGGACTGGCTGACTCGATCTCGGCAGACTTCAGTATTTAATACGCTCATGTTAAGTATATATTTTTGGTCTGATGCATCACTCGAGATTGTATATTTATGAGTAGTCTGTCGTTAGGATGTGTAACCAACAACCATACAACATTAGTAAATTCTTTATTTTTTCTCAGTTTCATGAATACTTGAAAAAATTCGCAGCCTAATCAAATGCTACTTTAATTTTCTTGATTGCAGCGTGTATACTAGGAGCCAGCAAGTTGTTTCTCATCAGTCATGTTATTCACCTCGAGTTCTTTCTTTGTGGAGATCCTGTGATCATGAGGACGAATGACGAATGATGTTACAGAAATCGTCTTAAAGCTAAGACATTTTTCGTACAAATTTATTTAACATGATTATTAGTTCTTAGATAATTTATATAAGATCTTTACAATATATAATTATTGACAGAATTTATGATTTGGTAATAATGTGTTTTTTGCTCTGACTATTGTTCAGTAATTCATAATCTTAAATATTCATAATTTGAGTTATCATATCTTTGAATCTATTGTAGTTTATATTGATCATGTTATTAACTCAACAATGAACTAGTGCGACCACACTGGTTCTGGTTCTAGATATATGAACTTCTAGAAATAACCCCCCAATGTTGATATTTGAGGCTTTGACTTTAATTAATAATACAGTCTTCATTATTTTCAAGTGATTATTCATTGAATTAGTTTCCATAGACACTGGTTCTCTAGTGTCATTCTAATGATCACTATTATTCGTTTTCCCCCTTTTCTCAAAAGTGGGTGGTCCTTCGATTTATTTAAATTATTACAATAATCAATTTTTAGTATATGAGTTCAAGCCCCAGATACCCAACAATAAACGGATGGCGGAAAACACTATGTCACGAAATTCCCACGAATTTCTATGGGAAAACTGCCCTGATCACTGGCAAGATATTTCCCCGTTCACTCGACTGCTATAGAACACTAGCAGGATACAGAACGTCTGACTTAATCAGTGGAATGGGGATCTACGAGTCCGTTGCTGCTTGTATGCTACTTTACCACTTTCTACGATTTCATTTCCACACTCCCTTGCTATAACCCCTCAATACGACAAGTTCCTGGATTCTGCTGCGTTCTACTGGCCCTCGACGGTATGGCTGGTCGCTGAAGATGTGAATTAGCCAACCGCAAAACGTCTTTTTACTCAATTTGGCCGAATTGAGCAAAGGAAGCATCAGGCAAAGATGGCGGCTGGTGGCAGAATGACCCCTTGAGGCAGGGACACCGGCGACTTCCCGCGTCCTCCTCAAAAGAACCAGTCAAAGGGAGGCATACAGGTGCCTACCCCTCTCAACCAATCAGAGACGAGGTACCATGGCCCTAGGGTACTCCAAGATGGCCACCCACGATGGCTGTTCAAGATGACTGGCTGGCGTTGCCATGGCGACAAGGCTGGAGGCGCGAGTGGTGGCCACCTGCATCTCCACGCCTGGCTCGCCTTCCCGCCCAAACCTCCGTCTTCCTCAAACTTTACACAGTAAGAGCTGCTGCTCGCTCTAACTCTGTCCACAAATGCGTCACAACGGCCATTGTAATATATTGGATTGCTGATGACTTAGGCTCTCAGATGAGCCCAAACTCGAGATGCTTCAGGTTCGGGTTAAGAGACTTAGTCCCGTGCACTGCCGTGCACTTTGCTTAGTGCACGGCTGACACCACAGGCATGTAAAACCAGTGGACGTTTAGTCTGGTGCCAAACCATCCCCTCACAATTGGTATGCCCCATATGCAAGGTCTTGTATTTATTATTTATTTTGATGTGAGTAACATGTATTTGTAATCATTATACAACATCCACTTGCCATTGTTTGTGAAAATATGGTCTAGGGTATATAATATTTCATTATCAAGTAGCCTCTTACGAGAATTTTGGGGAGGGCGATTGATACTCATGCTCGACTAAATATTTATTTTATATAACAGATGTAAAAATTTATAATACAATTGAAATATATTATGACTAATATATTAGACTTCAAAAATGCCTTCAATCTGGTTAGAAGGGATGCAGTACTCAGTGCGGTTCATCGCCTTTTTCCTTCCCTCTACCCGTTTGTAAACTCATGCTACAGCAAGAATCTGACTCTGCTTTTTGGGGAACATGAAATCGAATCACAAGAAGGTGTCCAACAGGGTGACCCCCTTGCTCCTTTTCTTTTCTCCCTAGTCATCAAGGAAGTCACCGATAACCTGTCCAGTGAGCTCAACATTTGGTTTTTGGACGATGGTACTCTAGCCGGCTCCCAGACGCACTCTTGGACGACATAAGAATAATTCGGGAGCAAGGAGCAAGCCTAGGCCTCACCCTGAACCCTTCCAAGTGCGAAATAACCTCCACCAACCAGCTCATAATAGAGCAAATAAAGGTTGTTTTGCCTGACATTCATACAACCAACCCTGAGGACAGCACACTCCTAGGTGCTCTTCTTGGAAGGAATGCCATTGACGAGGTCCTTGGTAAGAAGATCACTGACCTGAAGAGGATGAACGAGAGGATTGAAGACATCGATGCCCATGATGCACTTTACCTCATCACCAGATGCTTCTCCCTCCCCAGGCTGACCTACTTTCTAAGATGTTCGCCATCTTTCAACAATATTAAATTAGAAGAGTACGACAGCTTGCTGAAATCAACACTAGAAAAAGCCCTCACTCTTTTCCTCAGCAACTCTCAGTGGAAACAGGCCTCCCTTCCTGTCAGACTTGGGGGCCTTGGCATGCACACAGCAACACAAATTGCTGTACCAGCGTTCCTGTCCTCTTCAGTGGGGTCTGACAACTTGGTGAAGGAAATCCTACCTGAGCATCTAGTTCAACAGGCAGGGGTACATGATCCCAGCTTCACAGACTGCACAACCAAATGGGTCTCTCTCGCAAGACCAGCACCCCAACCACTGCCTTCTGAAGCCCATAAGCAATCCAGCTGGATCGCCCCATTGCCGACCAAGAAGCTGCGACTTTGCTAGAAGCTGCGACAACACCACATGACACTGCCCGACTTAGGGCTGTAGCAGCTCCCCATGCAGGTGATTTCCTATAAGCAACCCCAATGTCAGCAACCGGCACCCGTCTCACACCGCAGGCCCTCCGAATTGCCGGGGCTCTCCGTCTCGCTGCCCCAATCCACACCGAATACAGGTGTATTTGCTGCGAGGCAGAGGCCGACAGGTACGGACGGCATGGCCTTCTCTGCCAAAGGACAGGAGGATGGCATGCAAGACACGGCGAGGTCAATGACATTATTAAGAGAAGCCTTACCATAGCCGGTTGTCCAGCAGAGAGAGAGCCCTGCTACCTAATGTCCCGCAACTCTGATGAGCCTGTCAGTCGCCCAGATGGAATCACGGTGAACCCCTGGAAGAATGGTAGACAGTTGGTGTGGGACTACACTTGCGTTTCAACTTTAGCCAATACCTATGTTGACTTCAGTGCTACTCAAGCAGGAGGAGCTGCCAATCACCGGGAAGCGGCCAAGTCACGTAAATACAGAGACCTTGAGCACCACTACAATTTTGTCCCCATTGCCTCACAGACACTTGGTGCCTGGGGTAAAAGTGCTGCTAGCTTTTTGAAGGAGTTGGGGTCTAAGCTAATCGAAACAACTAGAGACCCTAGAGCTGCCAGTTTTCTTTTTCAGCGCCTTAGTGTGGCAATCCAGAGAGGAAATGCTCACTGCATCCATGGTTCCTGCCCGCCATCTGAGGAGCTGGAGGAGCTTTTCAACTTGTGACAAGCAGCCTTGTACCCTGAATGTAATCAATATTGTAACTTTTTTTGTGCAATGACATTTTCAAATAAAGTTAGATAAACATACACACATACCAAAAGAACAGGGGTGGTAGGAGAAGAAAATATCAAAGTGTTCAGTGAGGATCCACAAGGTCTTCTCTGAGTACTCTTTATTTTCTTCTCCGAGTCTATGGGTCCCTACACTTGCACCAGAGTGGTACCCCTTCTAGGTTTAAAAAAAATGAAAATAGATAATAATGAAATTATAAGGCTTACAATAAGTGGCATTATAATTGAATTACTAAGTGCTAGTGTTTGACCCGTAAATAATACATAGCAGTTTTTAACTATTTGCGGGGAACTAACCTAATTTACTGTATTTACTGCAACAGGTACAAAATTATGTAAGTTAATCAACTTAAATATATTATAAAAAAAAATAAGCCACAGGAATATTAATAAGGGTTTGATGAGTGTAGTGTAATGTAGAGGGGTCCACGTTAAGTGAAGGAGCATGCTGTAGCTAAGAATGCTGTGGGCGGGGGTCGAGTAGAGCCCTCCAATGCCAGGAAGCCCTGGCATGCAGCCCCCTTCCTCACAGGACAGCTAGCGGCCTCCCCGCCCTTAGAGAAGGAGTGCGAGGCCACTGTGACGTAGGTAAGGGCAGTAAGCCCCCACACCTCCGCCTCCCCATGGCCAATTTTAATAAGATTGCAATCACTGCACTTGCCTTATATAAAGGCTAGTGTTAACTTTGTATGTACAAAATGAGGTTTGAAATTTCATATTTTTATCAAATGTCCAAATATTATTTATTTAAGATTGGGACAGGCTGTTTCAAATTTTTGTTATGCCCTGATAGTGTAGGTACCATCACTACATAATTAGTGCTGTTATCTACTTTATCCATGGCTTAAGTTAGGTTAAGGTTAGTTTTGTTAGGTTAAGTTTCATTTTGTTTGGTTACATTATTAAGGTATATTATTATCCAAAATGTGAAATATGGAATTCGAAAACTAATTAAGTATACCCTTGAATTATTTTTTACAGAAAACCTAATTCTTTAGACCGTCTCAATGAAAGCATGTTTGCTTATACTCTTTATTTTTTAAACAACGATTTTTAATACAATAATTGGAACCCGTAATTCCCGAGAGGGAACTTTAGGTTCCCTCTCCTGAACCGAAGGAGGGCGAATGCTTTTAGACCATCACAAATATCTCGATAACTGTCCAGGTAGTTTGACTGGGGTTGGTGTCACGGTTTATTTAATTTTCTATAAGAAAGAGCAGTAAACAACAGACTTTTTTGGGGGGGACACTACAGTCTATATTTTGTCTATTCTGTCTATAGATGCTGTAGCTTCTATTACTTTTGAAAGATGGGTTGGTCGTTCCAAGTATTTCTTTTTTATCATTACTTTAAAATATGTATTTTTTTTTACTATTATGTTGCTATCATATTTGACAAACACGATTCCCAATTTAAGAGATATAATACATTGTCCTTTTTTCAGAATCTTTTGCTCGGTAGGATATTTAGTGCTAATATTATATATATATATATATATATATATATATATATATATATATATATATATATATATATATATATGTCGTACCTAGCAGCCAGAATGCACTTCTCGGCTTACTGTGCAATGCCCGATTTGCCTAATAAGCCAAGTTTTCCTGAATTTATATATTTTTCAAAAATTTTTCTTATGAAATGATAAAGCTATGCATTTCACTATGTATGAGTCCATTTAATTAAATTTGAGTCAAAATTAACATAGATATATGACCGAACCTAACCTACCCAACCTAACCTAACCTAACCTAGCATAACCTAACCTAAACTAACAAAACTATGTCAATAATTTATGTTCCTAATAAAATATAATAATAATTCAAATTAACCAATAGGAAACAATTTGTTGAAAAAAAAGAAAATCACTCGGCCTATTAGGCAAATCGGCCCTTGCATAGTAAGCCAAGAAGGGCATTCTGGTTACTAGGTACGACATATATTATATATATATATATATGTATGTCGTACCTAGTAGCCAGAACGCACTTGTCAGCCTACTATGCAAGGCCCGATTTGCCTAATAGGCCAAGTTTTCATGAATTAATTGTTTTTCGACTACCTAAACTACCTAACCTAACCTAACTTTTTCGGCTACTTAACCTAACCTAACCTATAAAGATAGGTTAGGTTAGGTTAGGTTAGGTAGGGTTGGTTAGGTTCGGTCATATATCTACGTTAATTTGAACTCCAATGAAAAAAAATTGACCTCATACATAATGAAATGGGTAGCTTTATCTTTTCATAAGAAAAAAATTAGAGAAAATATATTAATTCAGGAAATCTTGGCTTATTAGGCAAATCGGGGCTTGCATAGTAGGCCAAAAAGTGAGTTCTGGCTACTAGGTACGACATTATATATATATATATATATATATATATATATATATATATATATATATATATATATATATATATATATATATGTATATGTATATTTTGTGACGGTAACGAGTTGGAAATGGTGGTCGGCAGTCTTCCAACTAGCAGGTGTAAGTGCTGGGCCACATATAATATATAAAAAAAAAGGAAAAAAAAAGAGAAAAAAAAAGAATGACTGCGTGATTGGTAATCTGTGGTAAGGTTGGAAAGACGAAAGACAATAATAAAAAATGGATTTTAATAACAATAAAAAAACACAAATTGAAACAAATGCAAAATCTTGGCTTAATGGTAACAAATGTCAAGTGGAAAAAAATATATAAACATGAAAATAGATTACGTTAATGGGGAGGAGAATTGACATACAAAAGTAAATAAAATATGAATGCTGGAATATATGTACTAACTATTAACCTCTATTTGACCACACAAGGTGAGTCACTTAGGAGTTCATAGCTTGCGAGCACACAATATTCTGGCTGGCAGAAACGCAAGGGACTCCAACAATAACTGGCGAGGTCTTATGATTGGCGAGGAGCCGGAGTGGATGGACCTGACCAACCCATCTATGGGGAAAGGATTACCAGAAACAGGAGAGATCAAAGAGGATTAAGCGGTCAGAGAATAAGGAAGAAGATTAAGGAAAAGCCTCATGTGAAACACAATAATTGAATATAAAATTGTAATGAGACATTGTATGCCTCCCTTATCAAAGAATGGTACTCTTCCATTTATGGACACTATGATTCATAGAGTCAATAGAAGGTTCAAATTTAATGTGTATAGAAAACCTACCAACGTGGGGTCGTTTGTTCATTATTATTCAAATCATCATAGTAAAGTTCAACAGGCAGTATTTTCAGGAATGTTTCTTCGAGCTTTGAGGGTATGCAGCCCTGAGTTTTTTTATGAAGAGATAGCTAAAATATATGAAATTGGAAAGAGTTTACAGTACCCTAAGATGTTTTTGGATTATTCGTTTGGGAAAGCTAAATGTACGTTTTATAATAATGTCTCCAAAGCGAAACCAGAAAATGGAAACTCATTGGTGGTACCTTATGCGATGGGATTTGAGAAACTGTCCCCAGTTTTTAAAAACCTTAATATCAATTTGGTGTTCACTAATAATACGATCAAGTCTAATTTAATAAAAAACTCCCCTGGTACAGCAGGTTGTGTGTATTCGATTCCTTGTAATGATTGTGAGTCTGTGTACCTTGGACAAACAGGAAAATCCTTACAATTACGCATGTCCCAACATGCTTATAGTATAGGAACTGCCCAAACGTCTAATGCTTTGTATCTACATACAAGTTTGTGTGATCACACTATTAATTGGGATGGGGCGAAAAGCATTGCCAATTGCAATGGCTTTGTGGAACGGAATTTAATTGAGTCTGCGTTAATTAGTCAATGTCCAAATCTTCTCAATATTAGTACTGGTATGTACAAACTTGATCCAGTTTTAAGTTACAATATTACACAACAGTTTAAGAAAAAACTTTGATAAGGGAGGCATACAATGTCTCATTACAATTTTATATTCAATTATTGTGTGTCACATGAGGCTTTTCCTTAATCTCTTCCTTATTCTCTGACCGCTTAATCCTCTTTGACCTCTCCTGTTTCTGGTAATCCTTTCCCCATAGATGGGTTGGTCAGGTCCATGTGCTGACCTGTACCCTCTCCTTACTTCTCTCAGTCAGTCTGATGTTGACAACGACTTTCGCGAGTCGAAACGTTCATCTCTCTTCTCCATTTCTTTGTGGTTTTTCCGCATACAAATGATCAGTGTTTAGTGATCGTCAATTGCATATATATATATATATATGTTGTACTTAGTAGCCAGAACGTCGTACTTGACTACTATGCAAGGCCCGATTTGCCTAATAAGCTAAGTTTTCCTGAAATAATATATTTTCTCTATATTTTTTCTTATGAAATGATAAAGCTACCTATTTCATTATGTGAGGTAAATTTTTTTTATTGGAGTTAAAATTAACGTAGATATATGACCGAACCTAACCAACCCTACCTTACCTAACCTAGCCTACCTTTATAGGTTAGGTTAGGTTAGGTAGCCAAAAAAGTTAGGTTAGGTAGGTTAGGTAGTCGAAAAACAATTTATTCTTGAAAACTTGGCTTATTAGGCAAATCGGGCCTTGCATATAAGGCCGAGAAGTGCGTCTGGCTACTAGGTACCGACATTAATATTTAATATATATATTATATATATATATATATATATATATATATATATATGCAAACAAGCCTGAATGGTCCCAGGACTAGATACAACTGAAAACTCACACCCCAGAAGTGACTCGAACCCATACTCCAGGAGCAACGCAACTGTATGTACAGGGACGCCTTAAACCACTTGACCATCACGACCGGACATAAGGAAGTGATAGCCGAGGCTATATGAACCACTTCCCCCCCGCCGGCCTCGGATGGTAATCTTGGGCATAGCATTTTATCAAATCACCTCATTTTTGGGGCAACACGTGAGGAACACAAATGCAAACAAGCCTGAATGGTCCCCAGGACTAGATACAACTGAAAACTCACACCCCAGAAGTGACTCGAACCCATACTCCCAGGAGCAACGCAACTGGTATGTACAGGGACGCCTTAAACCACTTGACCATCACGACCGGACATAAGGAAGTGATAGCCGAGGCTATATGAACCACTTCCCGCCGGCACTCGGATGGTAATCTTGGGCATAGCATTTTATCAAATCACCTCATTTTTTGGGGCAACACGTGAGGAACACAAATGCAAACAAGCCTGAATGGTCCCCAGGACTAGATACAACTGAAAACTCACACCCCAGAAGTGACTCGAACCCATACTCCCAGGAGCAACGCAACTGGTATGTACAGGGACGCCTTAAACCACTTGACCATCACGACCGGACATAAGGAAGTGATAGCCGAGCTATATGAACCACTTCCCCGCCGGCACTCGGATGGTAATCTTGGGCATAGCATTTTATCAAATCACCTCATTTTTTGGGGCAACACGTGAGGAACACAAATGCAAACAAGCCTGAATGGTCCCCAGGACTAGATACAACTGAAAACTCACACCCCAGAAGTGACTCGAACCCATACTCCCAGGAGCAACGCAACTGGTATGTACAGGGACGCCTTAAACCACTTGACCATCACGACCGGACATAAGGAAGTGATAGCCGAGGCTATATGAACCACTTCCCCGCCGGCACTCGGATGGTAATCTTGGGCATAGCATTTTATCAAATCACCTCATTTTTTGGGCAACACGTGAGGAACACAAATGCAAACAAGCCTGAATGGTCCCCAGGACTAGATACAACTGAAAACTCACCCCAGAAGTGACTCGAACCCATACTCCCAGGAGCAACGCAACTGGTATGTACAGGGACGCCTTAAACCACTTGACCATCACGACCGGACATAAGGAAGTGATAGCCGAGGCTATATGAACCACTTCCCCGCCGGCACTCGGATGGTAATCTTGGGCATAGCATTTTATCAAATCACCTCATTTTTTGGGCAACACGTGAGGAACACAAATGCAAACAAGCCTGAATGGTCCCCAGGACTATATACAACTGAAAACTCACACCCCAGAAGTGACTCGAACCCATACTCCAGGAGCAACGCAACTGGTATGTACAGGGACGCCTTAAACCACTTGACCATCACGACCGGACATAAGGAAGTGATAGCCGAGGCTATATGAACCACTTCCCGCCGGCACTCGGATGGTAATCTTGGGCATAGCATTTTATCAAATCACCTCATTTTTTGGGGCAACACGTGAGGAACACAAATGCAAACAAGCCTGAATGGTCCCCAGGACTAGATACAACTGAAAACCACACCCCAGAAGTGACTCGAACCATACTCCCAGGAGCAACGCAACTGGTATGTACAGGACGCCTTAAACCACTTGACCATCACGACGGACATAAGGAAGTGATAGCCGAGGCTATATGAACCACTCCCCGCCGGCACTCGGATGGTAATCTTGGGCATAGCATTT
>WNGS01136102.1:0-10132 GCA_020271785.1 Procambarus virginalis
GTTTTGCCGTTTCGCCGATCTGCCGTCAGGTAGAGGTAATACTTCAGCCACTTTCCACACTCTTGTGGTGGGCCGCGAACATGATTCTACATTTATATGCATAGTCCGTGAAGGGAATTTTATTGCGGTCACAATACCAAAAAAAAAACACGAATAAAAATTAGGGGGTTGGCAAACATAAAAACATCGTAAACATTCATGCCGGTTTGATGCTCACGGCTAACGAACGCCGCATTTTCTTATTCAGGTGGTTCTCATGTTGCATTTTGTGACAATTTATGTATATATTACTCTAGAGCATTCTCTCGCGAACACAATGATACCAAATTTAAATACATACCGTGAAAATTAAGCTCGCCACCCTGAAAAGATTATAAACTTTTTTTGCTGACGTGCCGTAGGCCCACCCGTCGGGACCACTTAGGGGATATTTGGGGCCTATTCACCGGGAACGTGAAAGTGTTAATTAGATAGATGGATAGATGAATTGTTTTCTGCATTCAGTGATGATGCATCTGATACAAGTAGCATAGATGAACAGTGTTAGCGGCTTCCATGGTGGTGTTTTCCATGGAAATTTTCAAGAATAGCTGAATCTCTTCTTGACTGATGGACACTCTTTGAGGCTGGCTGAATCTCTCCCAGACTGACAGACACTCTTTGAGGCTGGCTGAATCTTTTCCTGTGTGGGACCTTACAAAGCGATCTTTTCACAACTACCATACAAATTGATCTTTTCCTGTAATCTTTTCAAGATTACCTTACGTTTCCAGAATGGCTGGATCTCTTCCAGAATACCTTACAAAGTGATCTTTTCAAGACTACCTTACAAATTGATCTTTTCCTATTATCTTTTCAAGCCACCTTATACTTCACAAGCTTGGCTACATACCACCAACAGGTACTAATGCAAGGGTGTACGTGAGTGCGTTATTTGCAAGCACACAGAACGAAGAAACAGGAAGTGAAAATCTATCTGTACCTGGTGCATTGAGAGCGAAGTCGCGCTGTGTACCATGGACTACTTCGTTGATTATTACTCACTTCCGAAGTACAAAGTGTTACTGTGTAAATAGTGTGTGAAACTGTACATATTGTAATTTTAGTGAATTTTTAACAAGTAATATTACGACAATAAACATTTATTGTGGACACATTACTGACACATGTATCATAGTTCCATGGATCATTATGAACGTTCTACTGTATACATATTGTAAACGACACAAATATGCAACATATACGATAAAAAACAAATAAAACAGCATTGGAAATGCATAGAACAAATAACTGAAAATATATTTGTGGCAACACCCGGTGCTTGAATGGCCTGTGACCGTGTCTGGGTGAGTCACGCACGGGCGACCAGCCCCTGATGACACAGCGCACCTTGTCCACATCCCCACAGCCAAAGTAAGTGGAATTTGGTATTTATTTTTACATAGACATGTTCAAGGAAGTTAATTTTTCATTTTACGAAGAAAATTGAATTTTTGGGAACACTTTATTTCAAGCGCACGGGGGAATTTCACAATAAACTCGGTGCAGCACGGTGGTTAAAATTGAATTTTTAATAACCTTTCTCGCTTGTTTCTCTTGGGCATACTACAGTTATTAATGTTAGTTTGCACTTCAATGAGCTTGTGGTTCGAGTGCGTACTGTAGTGTCTGAGACCGTAATGTCTTTGATTAGCTCATCATTGTTCGTGAATATCAGGTCCAGCATGTTTTCGTTCCTAGTTGGTTCTGTAATCTGCTGACTGAGCGAGAATTTGTCACAGAAACTCAGTAGTTCTCTGGTCAGTGGTTGGTTATTTCCAGGTTGATTTCCTGCTATAATGTCATTGTTTACTATTCTTGATTTTAAACTGGGTAGATTGAAGTCTCCAAGGAAGATAATATCTGGTACTGGGTTTACTAGGTTATCAAAGATATTCTCTATTTTGTGGATCTGCTCAGTGAATTCCTTAACAGTTGCATCTGGCGGTTTGTATATTAAAATAATAATTAGATTTATATTTTCTCTCTTGATTCCAAGTACCTCTACCACCTCATTGGTCGAGTTTAGGTGCTCTGTGCATGCCAGTTCCTCTTTAATATACAGACCTACTCCTCCATTTGACCTAATTACTCTGTCACATCTAAATAGATTATAATTTGGGATCCAGATTTCACTATCCATGTGGTCTTTTGTGTGGGTTTCTGTAAATGCACCAAATATTGAGTTCGATTCTATTAGAAGGCCATTTATGAACTTAACTTTATTTCTTGATTTTGATTTTAGGCCTTGTATGTCTGCAAATATGAATGATTTCCCATATTGGGTGTCACTTCTGGTGGGCTTTGGTAGTTCTCTCTCCTCTCCACCCATGTCCAGGGAGTGTCGTTTTGACAGTGGTTCATCCAGTTTTGGTAGTTGTGTGGTGTAGTAACTGTGTACTTGTAGATGATTTGTATTCCCATCTTGTGGGTATCTCCCTTTCCCTCTGTAATATTGCAGTGGTTCTATCTGCCTGTTCCTTTCTCTGATATGTTTCTGCCTTCCTCTAAAAAATTTCCAGTACACCGTAGTTTCATATTGATCTTCCCGTTTATAATGTTATGTACCTCTCACGTGGAATTCTGGACACTGAAGATTGTGATATTTTTGTCTCTAATTGAAAATTTACATAGTTTAGGGTGGAAGTATCTGCACTCTGTTCTAAAATGGCTTATACCCCTCGCCAACAAGTTTCTGCTTTTTCGAGGATGCAGAAAAGTGCATTTTGCACCTAATTTCCCATATATACAAATTCCTTGTGCATAGAATTTGCAAATATTTTCAGTTTTTATTTTTTTCAAGATATTTCTACCTGTGCCTGTCATGGCCGCATCTTTTTTGGAGCCATCTCCGTCTTTCATCCCAACTCCTTCGATTATGCACTCTTTAGAAAAAGACAGCACCTCCTCTACCGCCTGCGTCAAATCCGTCATCAAAACCCAGACGCGATTCATCAGTGCTTCGTTTGAGATGGCTTGATTAAAGTAAGAAAAACATCAACAGGTAAAATGTTTACAATTACTAATGAGGATAACCTCAACACTTTCCTCAACCAATGTGGTTTGTCTCACCTTATCATCACTCCCAATGAGTCAACATAATTAACCTCCTTGTCACCTAGTGCGGCCTAGGTTTCCTAATTTCTCCCTGTTTCACTTTTTTAATTAATTTTTAATTTACCTTTTACTAGTCATTTTCTGGACATAATTAACCGAGTGCTTCAATATTTCTTAAGGTCTTTTTAATTATACGATCATAACTAAACTACTTATAGTTAATAATCTTTAGCTTAAATTTGCCTATGTTTATTTTTCAACTTTTTTCTTTGATTTCATTTATTACCTAGGTTGCCTAGCCTCGCCATAGTCTCTTACTCCATTGTACCCCCTGACTTTGCCTGTGTCTCAATAATGCAAATTATTACTTACAGTGTACCTGAGAGTACCTGTAAGCCCCTTGTAAGCTACCTCATTTTTTCTTTTTTGTTCATTTTGTTTGTGTTTTGTATAGACTTGTTCAAATATTTTTTCCCTTTTTATATCATAATTTTATTTTGTAATTTGTCATTCTTGCCTTGTTTTCCTGCAACCAGCCTTTCTATGCAGGCAAGTTTAGACCCTGAACTAAACCTTTTATCCACTATCTATGACAATCATCACTTTAATGATCTAAATTGCAGATATTTTACAGCACATGATGTAAACGATGTATTAACACATAATCACAATATCTCTGTAATCAACTTGAATGTTAGATCCCTAGGTAAACACTTTGATGATGTTAGTGCCTTGATTGAAACTATTGACAATAAATTCTCTTTTATTATACTTATTGAAACATGGTTGAAAGAGGATACTACTCAACTCTTTAACATGCCTAACTACTCGGCAATTCACAACTGTCGTCAAATTCAGAGAGGTGGTGGTACTGCTCTTTACTACCATCATGAACTAACATGCTTAAAAGTAATTAGAACTAGAGACTGCTGTGGGGAGTATATCTTCGCCAGTTTCAGAGTCAAGGGTGCCGAGTCTATCTTGTCTGTGGGTGCAGTCTATAGAATTCCTAACACTGATGTGTCCGAATTCAATTCAAACCTTAGTAATCTAATACTCGATAACAGACTGAACAAAAACCATCTAATTATCGCAGGGGTTTAATATTGACTTCTGCGAGCCTGAACACCCTACTGCTATTAGCTTTCTCAACTGTATGACTTCCTGCTTCCTCATACCCTTAATCACTAGACCTACTAGAATCACTGATAGTACTGCCACGACTCTAGATCACATCTGGACCAACATAACCTCTCCGCTTACTTCAGGTATAATCACTGATAGCACTACAGACCATTACCCCACATTTCTCTTAACTAACATTAACAAACCACCTCTAGAGTCAAGGGAGATAAGTTTTAGGCTGCACAATGAATCTACTATAGACAATTTTATAACTGCTGCTGATAATGTCAACTGGGAGTCCGAGTTAGCTAACATAGGGGACATCAACCTAGCAGTGCAATCTTTTCTTCAAAAAACTCTTAGCTTTTATAACACCCACTGTCCTATGCTTACAAAACAAGTCACAACCAAAAGGCTTAACAATCCGTGGCTTACAAAGGGAATACTTAAATCCATTAATAAAAAACATGACCTTGAGAAGAAGTATAGGTTAGGAACCGTCTCCAAAGAATTCTCAAAGAATTACTCGTTATTGCTATCTAAGATACTGTAATTACACGAGCCAAAACTAAATACTACGAAGATAAATTTACCCAAATAAAGAGCAACATTAAAAAAACTTGGAGCACAATTTCACAAATATTGGGCTCAAAGAAGATTTTAAACAACAAACCAACACTCCTGTCCAATAACGATGGTCAGCTTTCAGCCTCTGATTCTGCTATTGAGTTCAACAGGTTCTTCTCTTCCATTGGGTCATCCCTTGCAAATGATATTCCATCTTCCAGTACTGATGTTAAGGACTATCTTACAGGTAACTCTCCACAGACTCTGTACCTAAAGCCTACTAATTCCACTGACGTTAATGAGATAATCCTTTCCCTTAAAACCAAGTCTAGTGCCCTTGAGGAGATACCAACATTAATTTACAAAAAAGCCTCCAGATCCTTAGCCCCTGCAATTGCATTGCTCTTCAACAAGTCACTTGAACTCCAAACCTTTCCAGATATCCTAAAAAAAAAGCGAGAGTAACCCCTGTCCACAAATGTGGTGATCTCACAGATGTTAACAACTACAGACCTATATCAATCCTGCCTAACTTATCAAAAATTTTTGAAAAACTAATCTACAAGCAGCTTTACTCTTATCTAGCCAAACACAATATACTTAGCTCTTGCCAATATGGCTTCAGATCCAAAAAAAGTACTAACAATGCACTTATTAGTATGATTAACTTAATTCATGCAGCTCTTGATAAAAATGAGTTCCCTGTTGGGTTATTTGTGGACCTGCGTAAGGCTTTTGACACTGTCAACCACCAAAACCTTCTTCTTAAATTACATCATTATGGAGTCAGAGGACACTCCCTGCAATACCTCAAATCTTACCCTACTGACAGGCTCCAGTATGTTTCTGTGAATAATTCAATTTCTCCCACCCTACCCATCAACATTGGTGTTCCTCAGGGCAGCATACTTGGCCCTCTCCTCTTTCTCATCTTCATTAATGACCTTCCAAATGCCTCCCAACACCTCAAACCAATTCTATTTCCTGACGACACAACCTTCATTTACTCCAGTCCTGACCCCCTTGCTCTAAATGCCACAGTAAATACTGAGCTAAATATAGTCCATCTTTGGCTAACTGCCAACAAACTCACCCTTAATATTGACAAAACTTTCTATATTCTGTTTGGCAATAAATCCTCTAATCAAATAAATCTCAAAATAAACAACACCCAAATTTGTAACAAATTAGATGGAAAATTCCTTGGCGTTCTCATTGATCACAAGCTGAATTTCCAGGGACACATTCTAAGTATATCAAAAAAGTTTCAAAAACTGTTGGCATTCTTTCTAAGATCAGATATTATGTACCTCGCCCTGCCCTGGTTACTCTCTATTACTCCCTCATCTATCCATACCTCAACTATGGTATTTGTGCTTGGGGTTCTACTACCCAAAATCACTTATGTCCTCTAATTACTCAACACAAAGCTGCTATTAGGACAATATCCAACTCTGGCCCCAGACATCACTCGGTACCCCTACTCAAATCTCTGAATATGTTAGATATTAAGTCACTGCACATTCTCTTATGTGTATTATACATATATAAAATGCTGAACTGTAATGCCAATCCTGACCTCAAAAGCTTCATTGAAGGTTGTAACAGAACCCATGAGCACCACACCAGAAATAAATAGTTTTGATATTCCAAGAGTACGACTTAATCAAACTAGAAATGCTCTACAAATCAAGGGACCCAGAATGTGGAATGACCTTCCCAACCATGTTAAAGACTGTACCTCTCTTAACCAGTTTAAGATAAAAACGAAACTCTACCTAATAAATTCCCTGTAACCTACCTTACCCCTCTATTGTCAACCCATGTCTGTTATTTTTTTAATCAACGCTGTTTGTCGACCTATTGTATTTGTGCTGCTTTTTCAGTCATGTTCCCCCTTTTTTTATCTTTATTTGTATTTGTTCTCAACACATTTTATTCTTTATACTCAATTAGTATTAAGTTTTAGATATTAATGTTTTTCCTGCCCGAAACGCATTGCGTAATAGTGGCTTTAACCCTTAACACGCTCGGGGTTTAACCCTCAAACCGCGCATATCATATATAATGATATCAGTGACAAAACCGAAACCGCGCACATCATTTATTATGATTTCGTGTCTAGCGCTATAATTTAAACGCCCCGCCTGGGATAGGGGCAGCTATAGTACAGCCACGACTGATAGTTGCCAGATGCCACCTAGAAAAAAATCCAGCCCAACATCTTGGGAGTGAGAGCGTCAGTATTGCGCCAGCCACCAAGGCTGGCGCACACAGCACCGCTGTTCAGCTTGTGACCACAGCATCGCCTACAAATACCAGAATATAAGTGATACTGATATTATTTAGCAGTGATAGTATTACTGAAGCCCCCTGAATTTGATAAACTGACCAGGATTCTGATAACAGCTTGATTGTGGAGATTTAGTACTGTGCTCGATGGAGGGAGGAGTACAGCTGTGGAGGGAGGGTTTGTGGTGTCGTCTTCTGACTGTGTGTAATTACCTAAGTGTAGTTACAGGATGAGAGCTACGCTCGTGGTGTCCCGTCTTCCCAGCACTCTTTGTCATATAACGCTTTGAAACTACTGACGGTCTTGGCCTCCACCACCTTCTCCCCCAACTTGTTCCAACCGTCTACCACTCTGTTTGCGAAAGTGAATTTTCTTATATTTCTTCGGCATCTGTGTTTAGCCAGTTTATATCTATGACCTCTTGTTCTTGAAGTTCCAGGTCTCAGGAAATCTTTCCTGTCGATTTTATCAATTCCTGTTACTATTTTGTATGTAGTGATCATATCACCTCTTTTTCTTCTGTCTTCTAGTTTTGGCATATTTAATGCTTCTAACCTTTCCTCGTAGCTCTTACCCTTCAGTTCTGGGAGCCACTTAGTAGCATGTCTTTGCACCTTTTCCAGTTTGTTGATGTGCTTCTTAAGATATGGGCACCAAACAACAGCTGCATATTCTAGCTTTGGCCTAACAAAAGTCATGAACAATTTCTTTAGTATATCCCCATCCATGTATTTAAAAGCAATTCTGAAGTTAGAAAGCATAGCATAGGCTCCTTGCACAATATTCTTTATGTGGTCTTCAGGTGATAGTTTTCTATCTAGAACCACCCCTAGATCTCTTTCTTTATCAGAGTTCTTTAAAGATTTCTCACATAATATATAGGTTGTGTGGGGTCTATGTTCTCCTATTCCACATTCCATAACATGACATTTATTAACATTAAATTCCATTTGCCAAGTGGTGCTCCATATACTTATTTTATCCAGGTCTTCTTGAAGGGCATGACAATCATCTAAATTTCTTATCCTTCCTATTATCTTAGCATCATCAGCAAACATGTTCATATAATTCTGTATACCAACTGGTAGATCATTTATGTAGACAATAAACATCACTGGTGCAAGAACTGAACCCTGTGGTACTCCACTTGTGACATTTCTCCAGTCCGATACATTGCCTCTGATCACAGCCCTCATTTTTCTATCAGTCAGAAAGTTTTTCATCCATGTTAGAAGCGTACCTGTCACTCCTCCAATATTTTCCAGTTTCCAGAACAACCTCTTATGTGGAACTCTGTCGAAAGCCTTTTTTAGGTCCAGATAGATGCAGTCAGCCCAACCATCTCTTTCCTGTAATATCTCTGTTGCTCGATCATAAAAACTGAGTAAATTCGATACACAGGATCTACCAGATCGAAAACCATACTGTCTGTCTGATATTATATCATTTCTCTCCAGGTGTGCTACCCATTTAGTTTTAATTATTTTTTCCAATATTTTGACTATTACACTTGTCAATGATACCGGTCTATAATTAAGGGGTCTTCCCTGCTTCCACTCTTGTAATTGGAACTATGTTAGCCTTTTTCCACACATCAGCTACAACTCCTGTAAACAGGGATGCCTGAAAGATCAGTTGAAGAGGGATGCTGAGCTCAGGTGCACATTCTCTCAGAACCCATGGTGAAACTCCATCTGGACCAACTGCTTTGTTCTTATTTAGCTCTTTGAGCATTTTTTCCACTTCGTCTCTAGACACCTCTATGTGCTCTATGTTGTTCTCTGGAATTCTTATTGTATCTGGTTCCCTGAAGATTTCATTTTGTACAAACACACTTTGGAACTTTTCGTTTAATGTTTCACACATTTCCTTTTCATTTTCCGTGAATCTATTTCCCATTTTCAACCTCTGAATATTATCCTTTACCTGCAATTTGTTGTTTATGAATTTATAGAATAGACCTGGTTCTGTTTTACATTTGTCTGCAATCCCTTTTTCAAAATTTCTTTCTGCCTCTCTCCTCACTGCCGTGTAGTTGTTTCTCGCATCTTTGTATCGCTGGTATGATTGGGGGTTTGGCCTCTTCCTGTATTGATTCCATTTTTGTGTCTTTTGGTCTCTGGCCCTCTCGCACTTTCTGTCGAACCAATCCTGTTTCCTAGTTCTGCTTCTCTGTTTTGGTATAAATTTTTTTGTGCCTTTATCATATATTTCACAAAACTTGACATACATCTCATTCACTTCCTTGCCTAGCAACAAGTCTGTCCAATTATACTCCCTAAAAAATTTTTCTAAGGTTGCCATAATGTCCTCTCCTAAAGTCAGGTTTTTCAATGCATCGACCATCATATTTTCTTCCAGATTATACGCATTGCATACTTTATCCCCAAAAGACATGGTCACTTTTACCCAAGGGAGGAGGTACTGAATGTCAAATATTTCTTCCTCCTTCCTGGTAAATATCAAATCTAGCATGGAGGGAACGTCCCCTTCCCTCATCCTCGTAGCTTGTTTAACATGTTGACAAGAATGTTTCCAGGATGAGGTCTACAAATTTACAGGTCCAGAAATCTTCTGTTTTAGCTTCATATGCTTCCAGTCTATGGATTTCAAGTTGAAGTCGCCGACTATCAACAGTCGTGAACTATCGTTATCCGCTCTCGCTATGATCTCTCTCATTATTGTTATAAGACCTTCTCGTTTACTATCTAGCTCCTCCTTGACCATGCTGCTTAGCGGTGGACTATATGCATTTATGATCACTAGTTTATCATCCTCATGGCAGATCTCTAGTGCTATTATGTCACTTCTTGTGGATGGTAGTCATTATTTCGTTCACCTTTAGGTGTTCTTTCACCAGCACAGCAACGCCACCGCCTTTCCTAATTTTCTGTCCCGTCTCCAAATTGATAGCCCCTTGGAATATACCTCATTTAAAATAACATCTTCAAGTTTGTCTCCGTGAGTGCAACAATGTCCTGGTGCTGCCGCTGTATTATATCACTTAACTCCAGTATCTTTGACCTCTCCATCTATGTTGTGTATGCAATC
>WNGS01136105.1:0-12023 GCA_020271785.1 Procambarus virginalis
GTGCTAGCTTATTTTCCTATCCCAGGTTCTCCCTTGCAAAACAGGTTCTCAGGACCCTACCGTGTCAAGGAGTGCAGAAAACAACTACAACTACGTTCTCGAACTCCGATAGGCGGCGGAAGACCCAGTTGTGCCACGTCAACATACTGAAGCTATATCATGGTACTCCTCCCACTGTGCTAATTAATACTCAACCTTACAGGTCCATACAGCCACAGTGAGACTTCCCTGCTCTCTCTCCCGAAAGCCCTGACACTGAGGCAGCGCTATCCAACTCGGAAATCCTAACTGACATCCATAATTACTTTCAGGACAATAATAGTGCTCCTTTACCATGTTCTAATCCTATTCTCGCCTCGCCAGATACCAAGAAGCTTTTCATCCTCCATGTCGACCGCCAGTGGTACCGGCATCGGGGGTGACCTGATGCAACAAAGAGGCAAAGAGATTCTACCTACTAGCTACCAGGAACTACAGCACGATCAAAAAGGAGCTACTTATCGTCCTGAACAGGCAGCACTTTGCACCATACCTGCAAAGTACTCGGTCTACCACCATCTACATGGACCACAACCCTCTTCACTTCCTGCAGCCAGCCAAACTCAACAATCGACAACGTCTACGATGGGCTTGCTAGCTGCAGAATTTCATCCTGGAGATTGCTACACCCAGGAGTCTGACTACATCATAGCCGACGCCCTCTCCAGAGTTCATGAGGTAGAGGCAGCTCCACCTACCACTCTACCTCTCGAAAACGTGACTTCTTCCATAACCGCAGGCTTCGGGGGAGAGTTGTGACGATAATCTCTTTCAAGAGAGATTGAGCCTGCTCTCCCTTCAATCGTCACGTTTAATGCTACATTCAGATACATTCAGCAGTAGCAAAACGTTTGTCAAGGCAGCCACACGCCCTGCATACCCCACCTGCACCCCCCCACACTCCTCACCGCTCAGCGCGACACTTCAACAAGCTAACGACCAGTCTTAACTTGCCTGCATTTCGATTGCTTGGTCAAGACCGCACCACTCCTGCTTCGCACCACGCACGCCATCAAGCCAAGCTGACGTCTAGGTCTCACCAGCAAATTCTCCTCAGAATATTCTCGTGCTCGAAGCTGTGAACACCTAACTGATATTCATTGTGTATCAAGTAGAGGTTCCTAGCTTGCGCTAATATTCTCAGCACCACTTATTAATCTTTGCATTCTTGTTAACGTAACCAGTCACTTAATCATTTTTGTTATACGTTTTTTCATTGTTATTTGCACTATTCATGCCAAGGGATTGTCTTTATTTAAATTTGTTTTCTAGAGTAATTAAATTTCATTGTTTATACTTTGTGTTTTGTGTGTCTCCCTTACCTTACCACAAACAGGCAAGCAGTCTTTCTTTTTTGTGTTATATGTGACCTGGCTTTGACACCTGCCATTGGAGGACTGCCGAACATTCATACTCCACTACTTTACCATCACAATATATAATATATATATATATATATATATATATATATATATATATATAATATATAGATATATATATATATATATATATATATATATATATATATATATATATATATATATATATATATATAAAAACTGAAAACTCACACCCCAGAAGTGACTCGAAGCCATACTGCTAGGAGCACTTTGCAACTAGTGTACAGGACACCTTCACCACTCGAGCATCATGACCGGACAAAGATGATGGTAGACGAGGATATTATTTGCATTGATTGCAGTAATAGTTTTATTCACTTTGCGTTTCAGGTCTTCCACAGGGTTCCTCGTGATTCATTGAAATTTGGTGTCATCGCTAAGGATATCGTTAATTTTGTTCATGTATTCTTGGGTAGGAATTAATACGTATGGTGCTGTTTTGTCGGTTTTTCTTATTGTTACATCTTTCAGATTTTTTAGTTGTTTTGCTGCTTCTTTGAGTCGTGGGGTTAAGATTGTAGAAGATTCCAACCCAAGAATACATGAACAAAATTAGCGATATCCCTAGTGATGACACCAAATTTCATTCGAATCACGAGGAACCCTGTGGAAGACCTGAAACGCAAAGTGAACAAAAACTATTACTGCAATCAACGCAAAGAAAGGTAGTGTTCATTTCAATAAACTTCAAGGTAGCTATGGCTTAGGATATTCCTATGGAAATGTTAAGACACAAAAATCAGTTAACCCACTACGCCCAATAATCAGCCAAATACCAACTCCAACCTATCACCTCGCAAAAAGACTTAACGAACTCCTAACTCCATACCTCTAAGCAACTATAGTCTACAATCATCAGCAGATTTCCTCCAATTAATCAAAACTACACAACCCGATGGAATCATTGCTTCCCTGGACGTCGAGTCCCTATTTACCAACGTCCCAGTCGACACAACCATAGAGATGATGCTGGACAGGGTATACAGAGACGGGAGCACCCCTTAATTAGACATACCCGAGCCACACTTGAAGAGTCTTCTCGAAACATGTACAAAGGAAGCCCCTTTCACCAGTCCGCAAGGAGACACGTATCTTCAAATAGACGGAGTAGCAATGGGATCTCCTTAGGAGTGGTATTTGCTAATTTTTATATGGAACCATCGAAGACAGAGTCTTCAGTAGCAGACAAAACTAACTGTATACTCCGTTATGAAGATGACATATTTATCATAGTAAAAGACAGACGAGCTAATTGATCTAAAAAGCCATCTAGAGAGAGAGAGAGTCAGTACTCCGATTTACACATGAAAATAGTGAAAAATAACAGTCTACCATTCTTGGATGTACTAATAACAAAAACAGGAAACTCTATAAGCTCCAGCGTATATACAAAACCTACCAATATAGGATTATGCCTGAACGGTAAGAGTGAGTGCCCCCAAAGATACAAAGCCAGTGTTCTCAATGCCTATATTCGTCGAGCGCTTACCCACTGCTCCGAATCGAGCAACGTGAGTAGAGAGTTTGAAAGAATAACTCAGGTAGTGGTGAACAATGGCTATAGCAACACGGAAATAAACACCGCCATAAGAAGACACCTGGACCGATGGTACAATCCTGAACCTCGAACGGAAACCACAACACCTCTAATAAAATTATATTACAAATCAACTATGCACAGTGAACATAAAAAGGAAGAAAGAATTAAGTAGGAAATAATCCGTAAAGGAGTAAAAAGCACTGTTCCGAACCAAAAAATAGACCAGATCATGTTCTACAAAACAAAGAAGACTTCAGACATCCTTATCAAAAACAGCCAGAAGCCGTCGGAGAACCCTTTACAGCAGTCAAACGTTGTATACATGTACACATGCCCCCATGAAGGATGTAACCTTCAATCTAAGTACATAGGTATGACGTCGACCAAGCTGACAAGGCGTTTGACCTGTCATCTTCAATCTGGTGCCCCCAGAAATCACATGAGACTAGCCCATGACATCACCGTAACAGGAGAAATGTTCAATAAAAATATTTGTATAATAGACAAAACCCAAGATGCAAGAAGATTACAAATTCTTCAAGCAATCCACATAAAAATAGAACAACCTATCATGAATACCCAAATTTCGGAACTACTCCCTCTACCCACCATGAAAGTGAAAACATGACCGGAACAAAACGATGCCAACACACAAGACACTCCTCAACAAACAGCGCCCACTACGCTTGATTAATCTTTGTATGTACCCTATTTAACCATCTGATCCTTAGCTTCTTATCTCCTTCATGTCTACCCAATGTACACCCTTTGTTTGCACCTTACCCCAATGTTCGATCCGTTTGTATTCACCTGACCCACTATTTGTATAAAATATAATGTTCTGGACTGTAACATCACTTGAGAATGAACCATGTACGTTTGAAATGTCGAACGAATTTATAATAAGTGTAATATATACTTCAGTTATTCAATTCTTTTCTTCACCTTGAAAACAACATGACTTGCTGAATCCTCTTCCAACTTAACCCTGATGCAAGAGCATTAGTAAGAGGGATAGAAGCCCTTAATCAGAAAATAGTAAACACGGAATATGCAGTCATATTCAATGAGACATGCATATATACATACATATATATATATATATATATATATATATATATATATATATATATATATAATATATATATATATATATATATATATATATATATATATATATATATATATATATATATATATATATATATATATATATATATATATATATATATATATATATATATACATATATATATATATATATATATATATATATATATATATATATATATATATATATATATATATATATATATTGTCGGGGTTCGCGTGTGCGTGCACGGGTCAAGTAACAGTGTACGAGATATCCTTTCAATGGTCGCCAACGTCGGGGTGACTCTCTCTCTACATAGACACCACCCAGTAGTATTAGCAATAACCGTTACTCACCGTAGCCCTGCGGGTCTTCACTCAATCCTCGCGGCGCCACTGTTCGCAAGGAGAGTATCCCATTCGATCTCCAACCGGCCTTAATAGCTAGAAATGAGTGGGAACAGAGTTTGCTCTCTCCCAACTGTGTGCCCGCCCTGACAAGAGCTCTACTATTAACTGCAAGGTCGCCAACTGGTGCTTCCCATGTCCAGTAACACGTCAGTGGTATTGTGGAATTGTGGTAACAGTGGCAAGAGCACACTAAATGAATCTGATATCAGGCAGGTATGTATCTCTATCCCTCTCACTCTTTTCAATTGTTAAATAGCAGCAAGAATATGGAGAGATAACACAAACGAGAAGGTATTTTGTATTTTACTTAAAACTCAAGATATCATATTCATATATCAACAGGCAAGCAGCAAGTACATGCAGAAGTCGCTCTCTCTTCACATATAATCTGGGACACACCTAGATGGCAATACTTCCCCTCATGTCAATGTCATAATCAGCTGGGCGACTCCCCCTCACCGCGTGATCTCTCTCTGCACTTGTTTCTTTGACGTTAACAGCCTGTTTCTTTAAAATCTCAAGAATCACTATATTTGCAAACAACACAATATTTGCTATAATGACAATAAAACGCAAATGAGTCACTGCACTGATCTTGAGCTCAATCAATCATTTCTATATCAATAAACACAACAATTCACTATAATGGCGTAACACACTGTACTTCATAATAATGATAATGAATGCAATGAGATACAATACTGGACTTCTCAGTAGTTCCTTTCGAAGGCGAATACTCAATTGATCACTGCACACATGAAAATGTTATTCAACACACAAGCATATATATATATAGATAAATTCATCAATATCAATAATAATAAGATAAAAACTGGGCACACAGCCTAACACCAATAACTAGTACACTTTATATATATATATATTCTCTGGCATAAGTTATAATATTAATGTCACACGAAAGAATTCATCAACCGACACAGCAATCTCTTCAGTAATAATACAGGTGCATCCACACACCACAAATATATCCTGTGAGAGCTTTCTACAGCCTCACTTCTCACAACTGTGTCCTACCGTGACATTGGTGAGCCTTCCTCACGACATATAAAATACTCTGGCTAAATATATAGCTGACTAAAGGGGAATTGGGAGGGAAACTGAATCACCTACTTCCACCTCACTGTGCAGACTAGCCCTCTGGTGAGAGTTGAATTGTAGCTCCTGGTCCCGGCTCTCGCCTTGTTGTAGGGAACTCCCCCACACACACTGATGCGTACTACAGGAACTCAACCAACGTCCCAAAATAAACGCGTCGTCTCCGTGCCTTGTCCTCTGCAGGTTCGTGCTCCTCCACATCCTCTTGAAGGGTTGGAGTCGGTCTCCTGGCCGTCGACTTCTCATCTCAACTATGGCTGCCAACCTACTTCTTGGCTGCAGTCGTCCTGATTCCTAATTAGTTTTCTTCTTCCCACTGGTTCCCGGTGAATCGGCCCAGCCACTACGTCGTCAAAAAACGGGTGAACTGTCTCAGACGTCGCATACGTCACTGCACAGACTTTACTTCTTCTTGCACAGTACCTGTCCCTAGAGCACTTGTTGCTCAATATTCCATCGATTCCCTCTCTGGTCCAACACATGAACGAAGGGAGACTTCACGGAGTACTTGCAGACTTCGGGTGACGCATAAAATCCACGGGAACGGGAATAACTGTCAAAACTGACAGGACCAACTTTCGCACATCCGACCTCCTTGACGTGTCGTGTTCGACTGGTGGCGCCACAGAGGCGCGATGTCCGGACCCTCCTGCTCTCGTGACGTCATACTGGCCAGGGGCGTTTTTCATTGGCTCCCTGTGCCACGTCACTGTCAGTGACCAATCTGGTGCCACTGACGTCATACAGTTTTGGCGGTAAAATGGAGGGGGCCGGCGCCATATTGGCGTCCTAAAGGGCATAAACAACAGGCCAAAACTTCCTTCTTTTGCGAATTTCTCGCAAACACGTGAACACTCCACGCTGCCACACATATCAAATTGTAGCCCGTAACGTAGAGAACGCTCGGGTAAAGTGGATATGACTCTTACAGCTGGCGTGGGAGAAATATAAGGGGGGGAGGGAACACCGTCACATACCCCTCCCCTTAAAATAAGAGTCGTATCGGTTTAGTGTACACGGGACAGGGCATCCACAACTACGTTGTCCTTCCCTCGGAAGTGTTTGATGTCCAGCCAGTACTCCTGCAGTAGTAATGCCCACCTCGTCAGCCGCTGGTTGGAGTTTCTCCTCTTGTACAGGAAGGTCAGAGGGTTGTGATCTGTAAATACAAGAACAGGTCTCGCCCCTCCTCCCACGTACACGACGAAGTGCTTCAGTGCTATTACTAAAGCCAAAGCTTCCTTCTCGACGGTACTATAGGCTGGTACTTCACAAATTTCTTGGAGTAGAAAGCTACCGGCCTATGTACCTCACTCCTTTCTTGGGCCAACATGGCTCCTATTCCAACGTCACTGGCATCCACGTACAGGATGAATCTAGCTGAAAAATCTGAGGATATTAATACTGGGACCTCCGTCAACAGTTTCTTCGTCTTCTCAAAAGACTCCTGGCAGGCCTCTCCCCATTTCCATCGTACTTCTTGGAGAGGAGTTCAGTCAGGGGATGCGCTACCGTGGAAAAGTTCTTGCAGAAACCACGATAGTATCCTATCATCCCAAGATATCTCAACAACTCCTTACGCGTCCTGGGCACTGGGTACTCCCTAATGGCTGACACTTTGTGATCTACAGGGGCTACTTCTCCTTGGCCTGTGACGAAGTCTAGGTACTCTAAGTGGGCCTTCCCAAACTCGCTCTTGGCTAGGTTCACGGTTAAGTTAGCATCCTCTAGCCTCCTGAACAATTCTCCGAGTCTCTCCAGATGTGTCTCCCAGTCGTCGGAGTACACTACGATGTCATCGATGTATACCGTGCAGCCCTCGGCTCCCCTCAGTAACTCATTCATCATGCGCTGGAAACAACTACCGCTGTTTTTCATTCCGAAGGGCAACACTTTGTACTGGTACAGCCCATCCAGTGTTACGAAAGCTGATATCTTCCGGGCATCGAGAGTCAATGAGATCTGGTAGTACCCCTTGAGCAGATCGACCTTGGACACGTATCTTGCACTCCCCACCTGGTCGATGCAATCGCTCACCCTTGGCATGGGGTGGGAATCTGCCACAGTGATGGAGTTTACCTTTCTGTAGTCTGTACAAAAGCGGAATGTACCATCGCTTTTCTTCACTAACAGGCATTGGGAACTCCACTCACTGTTGCTAGGCTCGGCAAGGTCGTTCTCAAGGAGATACTCCACCTCCTTCCTCATCAGCTCTCGTTTCTCTGGGCTTACCCTATAAGCGCTCTGCTTGACGGGCCTGGCGTCCCTCACCTCTACCTCGTGCCTTACACTCTTGTGTCGTCGGGGCACGTCGGTAAAGAGAGAGGCATTCTCCCTTAACAGGTTCATCAGGTCCGCGCTCTGTTGTCCTTCCAGATGTTGCAACTTGTCCTCGATCTTCGACAGACTCTCCGAATTGGTGAGATGGGTGCCGTCCGCCCTGGACCACTTTCCTTCCTTCTCTGGAAGTTCCTGGTCCACCTGCATGCACAAAATCATCTTCTGCTGGGTTCCGTCCTGCTCGGCGACTCTTTCTTCCTCAGGGAAGAAGGGCTTCAGGCGGTCAACATGACACACCTGTGTCTTGCAGGGTCTATCCGGCTTACCGATTTCATAAGTTACTGGACCCAACCGCCGCAGTACCTTGTACGGTCCCTCGAATCATGACTCGGTCACTCTACTCTTCCCTGGCAGCAACACCATCACCTGGGACCCAACACAGAACTCCCTCGGCGTAGCTTTCTTGTCATACCATTCTGACATCTTACGCTGCGCCTCCTTCAGATGTTTTCCTGCTAGTTCCTTTGCCAGAGACGTTCCTTGAACTTCTGAACGTACTCATTGACCGTTCCCACGGTCACTCCTGATGTCCATTGTTCCTTCAGCATGGACAGATAACTTCGTACCTCATGTCCATTCACCAGCTGGAAAGGTGAGAAACCTAACGATTCTACCACTGCGTTTCGTATGGCAAACAACGCAGGGTACACTGCCTCATCCCACTCAGCTCCCTGCTCTGCGCAGAACACTCTCAGAACGGTCTTCAGGGTGGAGTGGAACCTTTCGATCGCCCCTTGCAACTGCGGTCGGTAGGGCGACGACCGAATCTGAGTCACTCCCCAACTTGTCACGGTCTGTCTGAACCATTTAGACTGGAATATATTTCCACAGTCCGTCTGAATTTCCCTAGGAATTCCCACCCACGAGAAAAATCGTTGTAGCTGCCCGACTACACTTTTCGACGTCAAACGCTGCATCGGGACAGTTTCCGGAAATCTTGTCGACGCACACATGATCGTCATCAGGTAGGTATTCCCTCGTTTCGTCCATGGCAACGATCCCACCCCGTCGACCAACAGAAGCTCGAATGCAGGCCCAAAAGCGGGAACAGGGACTAACGGGGCCTTTGGTATCGCGGGTTAACTCCTCCCTGCCCTCTGGCAAAGCAAGCAAGTCTTGCAGTAACGCCTCACATCGGCGTCCATACCCGGCCAGTAGAAATGGTCCCTGATCTTACGCAACATCTTGGTCACCCCCAGGTGACCCGTAGAGTCCACAGAGTGCGACAGATCCAACACTGCCGCTCTGCACCGGGCTGGCAACACTACCTGGTGCCTCGTACCTAGAGATTCTTCTCCAGCCTCCATCCTTACAGGTCTCCACTGTCTCATCAGCATTCCGTCCTGTATATAAAAGTGAGTGGCCCTCTCAGAACCAACACGTCCTCCTATGGCCTCATGAATCAATTCGGGGAACTCTATCTGCTGCAACTCTCCAAGACGAGTGCGGTCCACTCCAAGAGAACTGGCGAGGGTTACCTGTAACTCACCATCCGGGCTGCCTTTGCCCTCCACTCGTTCTCTGGGTTCCACGAAAAGGTGATCGACTCCCAGGCTGTCGGACGTCTCCTCCTCAGCTTTATCAGATGTACTCCCTCCGTGTCCGTCGCACCGCCTTGGGATCACGGCGCATACAGGGAGCGCCACCGCGGCAACTCCCTTCTCGTCCCCACAGGCATCTAACACTCCGCCTTTCTCCTTATAGTGCTCCATGCACTCTTCGCCCTTCACGAGGTTAGGGAGAACACATCCTCCACATGCGTCATTTCCAAGGATGACTTGTGCCTCCATCTTGGGCATTGATGCGCAGATCCCGACCACTAGGGTCTGGCAGCCATAATCAGAATCTAGAGTCACCTCGTGCAGGGGCATCCTCACTGGGCCTCCCACAGTGGTCACAACTGCCACCCCCACACTGGTACTCTTGTAACCCTCGGGGAACAGGGTTTTACTCACCAGGGTGAAATCGGTCCCGGTGTCTCTCAATATCTTCACAGGAATGGGGTCTGCGTCCCCCATCCTTACGGTCCCCTCACACACGAATGGATGAACTCTTTTCTCCCCACTCAGTACAGGTTCATCCACACCCTCTCGGCCATCTGGTCTTCGACCCTCACGAGACCAACGTTCCCCCACTGCTTAGGGCGTCTGCATTCCCGCGAGAAGTGTCCGAATCCCCCACAATTAAAGCAGCGGAACTTCCCTGGCGGTGACCTTCCACCACCGCTCGCCCTCGCAACATCTCCAGAGGCCGTCGCTCCGTGGGTCTTCCTCGCACCATCCGTCGTCTCTTTCGTAGCATCTCTCATCGCAGCAACAGCTCCAGAGCTCTCAACTGGGGACTTCTTGAACGGTTCGACAGCACTCTTTGATCCTCTACTGTCTCCACTCGAGAGGTGGGACTTGAGAGAACTCGCTCCTGTCACCCATCCGTCCGTCCTTCTATAGCTTCTCCCATATCCGGAGTATACTGGCGGTTGGTGCTGTCCCTCTCGGCGTGGTCGTAAAGCATCCTCTAGCATGTCAGCTCTGTCGGCCGCGGCCCTCAGGTCCTTTATGTCCGCCTCCTTCACTCTAACTCTGATCTCAAGAGAGAGGACGGACATAAACTTCTCCATGACCATCAGCCTCTTGACATCTTCAGCTGACTTCACTCCTTCGGATTCCAGCCACTTCAGGAATTTTCTCTCCATGTCCCTCGCGTGTCTCTGCATACGATTTTCCTGGCGAACGGGTACATTCCCTGAATCTCTTCCCATAGCATTCCGGTGTTAGTTTGAAAGAGTGGAGCACGGCCCTCTTCACAGCATTGTAGTTGGTACACTTCTTGAGGTCGAGCATGTTGTAGGCTTCTCGAGCCTCACCGGTGAGCCTACCCTGAACCAGCTCTGCCCACTCTGCTCTCGGCCACTTCTTCAAGGTAGCCACTCTCTCGAAGTGGTCGAAGAAGCCTTCAGCTTCATTAGGCACGAAGACCGTTAAATCTCGTTCACGCACCCGGCGGTCTTCCTGCTGTGGAGAGGCCGGTGGGGCTAGCCCTAGTTCAGCCCGCTTCAGCTCAACCTCTCGGTTAGCTTCAACCTCCTGCTGCTTCAGCTTGACTTCGCGCTCCTCTCGTCTCAGCTGTGCCTCGTGCTCACGCTCTTCCCGTCGCAGCTGTGCTTCTGCCTCTCGTTCTTCCCGTTTCAGCTGTGCCTCTCGTTCTTCCCGTTTCAGCTGTGCCTATCGTTCTTCCCGTTTCAGCTGTGCTTCTCGTTCTTGTTCTCCACGCTTCAGCTGTGCCTCTCGTTCTTCCCGTTTCAGCTGTGCTTCTCGTTCTTCCCGTTTCAGCTTTGCTTCTGCTTCTCGGTCTTCCTTACGCAGCTGTGCTTCTGCTTCTCGTTCTTCCTTGCGCAGCAGAAAATTTGAGCATTGGTGGAAGCAGCAGGGGATCCAGCGGCAGCAGGCGCAGCGTTAAACTAGAGATAATGAAGCTGCGCTTCCAGCTGCAGCTTCATTATCTCTAGTTTAACGCTGCGCCTGCTGCCGCTGGATCCCCTGCTGCTTCCACCAATGCTCAAATTTTCTCCTGCACTGGCAGGTGTCTGTGGCCGTTCCTCTCCCAAAGCCTCATCTCGTGCCCTGAGCTGTGCCATGATCACGAGCCTCCTCTCTCCCACCTTGGAAGATCTCAATTTTATCACAAAGTGGTCAGCTACCAACTGCAGCTGTGCCTTGGTGGAATCCTCCAGCACCTGCTCATCCCTTGTGTCAATGAACCTTGTTACCTTCTCATCCTCCATCTCGTGCTATGAGTGATAACCTGTACCTGATACCTAATACCACTATCAATATACCACAATTGCAACCGTTATCTTGATCATTGTCCTGACAGTTATCCTTATCACAATCCTGGCGAGGTCGCCAAGGTCGGGGTTCGCGTGCATGGGGCAAGTAACAGTGTACGAGATATCCTTTCAATGGTCGTCAATGTCGGGGTGACTCTCTTTCTACATAGACACCGCCCAGTAGTATTAGCAATAGCCGTTACTCACCGTAGCCCTGCGGGTCTTCACTCAATCCTCGCGGTGCCACTGTTTGCCAGGA
>WNGS01136108.1:17564-32710 GCA_020271785.1 Procambarus virginalis
CGGCTGACGTATCCAGCCTTGCATACCCTGTGTGCATTTCCCTACTGTATCGGCATGCTGAGGCGCTGGAAAATGAAGCCGGTATATTAGGTTTAGGGCCTCTTGTGTTTCAATTAGCCTAGAACCCAGTTCTTTAAAAAATGGTGGTACTTTTACTCCACGCGCCGAGCATCTCAGAAGCAATGGGGACAAAAGTGTTGTGGAGATCCAGTTCACTCTATTTGCGGGATTTGGCTGAATCCTTGTGAGTGGCAGCGCCACCGGTTGTGCAATACTGAAGTCACTGCAGGTGTTAGCCAGGGTTTTTATGCACGTGTAGTCCCATACCAACTGCTTGCCATTCTTCCAGGGGTTAACTGTGATACCATCCGGGCGACCAATAAGAGCATCAGAGATTACTGTGTGTTAGGTAACCGGTAACACAACACACACACACACAGCGAGATGTTTCAGCAAATATAGGACGAGGTTGAGAGACAGAAACAAGAGCTTATACTTTTTATCAGGAAGAGATAAGGAAGAGCAGGGAAGAGGGAATGTGCTCGGCTCACAGATGATTTAGGAAGAGTTAACAGCATGGTTAGGGACAGTAGATTACTGGGGGATGGATTAGTGAGTGCAGGAGGGATTGGGGGTATCCAGAGGAGGTGCTACCTGTATGACAGTGAATCACTGAGAAGACGGACAATTATACTCCAAGGATTACTCGAATCTGGGGCAATATCAAGATAAGAATGGATAGAAATAGAAAAATATGAATTGCATGAGATATGAGATGTGTTAGGGCCGAGATGGCAGGAAATGAGGTGGAACTCGGCTGCCCGGGTGGTCCTTACAATTGCACCAAGAATAGACTTGTTCTGGTGCAATTCTCTAATGAAGATGCAGTGGAATACATAATAAAGAACAAGAATTTACTCAGAGGCAGCGAAGCCCATTACAGTGTGTTTATTGAGAGGTATATGACGAAAAATGAACAAATAGCCCAGATGGCAAAGTGGCCAGCACGACACCAAAACCCTAGCCTCTCACGTAGACCTCGCGGGGGTATCCTCACCTCACCTCCCCACCTCACCTCTCAAGTCACACCCTCCCCAACTCTGCCCTCCTATACCTCCCCCTGCTTCAACCCCCAACAACTCCCATTCCCCTTCCACAATTGCACTCAGCTCAACATGCTACATCGCACCTGTTAATGACCCTACCGTGACAAGCCTTAATCTCCCCAAACCCACCTTCCCACCCCTTCCTCCCCTACTACCTTCTCCAACTCCCCCGCCCTTCTCCTGCAATGCCTTCAATTCCACCTGCTCCATCCCAGCTCCCACTGCACCCCTCTTTCCCTCGCTCCCAAACCCCACCCAACCCTCACCCCTCCTCTGCACCATTATCTCCCATATAACCCCCTTACCTTGTGACCCCCCCAACACCTTCCTCCATCTCCTCCTTCCCCTCTTCTACCCCAAAACCCTCACCTACCCCTGATTCCCCCCCCCGCCCCTGGCTAATCCACCACCTACTTCCGCTCCCAGCATCCAAGCTCCATTCTCCCCTCAACCCTCTGCCCCCCACTTTCCTTCTCCCCCCCAACCTCTCAACCTCTATCTAACTCTCAGCTTCACTCTACTTCTCAACCCCCCTATGCCATTCAGACCCTCCCTAATTTTCAGACCCACTCTGCCCTTTCTACCCTCCCTAGATGCCCAAACCCCATTCGTCTCCCAGGCACCCCCAGGCACCCCCCCAGCACTTCCCCAGGCAGCCCCCAGCCCCCATTTCGCCCCAAGACGCCCCCCAGACCCCCAGTCCCCCAGAGAAAGGGCAAACTCTGGCACCAGAGTTTCCAAGAAGAGTCTCAAGGTTTGGTACACTATTACTGATGAGGTGTCCAATAAAGCAGAAGAGATAAAAGAAAGAAAGAGTTAGGCAGACTCAGGCATAGTTGCAATAGTGGAAACTAAAATAAATGGCATGATCTCGGATGCAATCTTTCCAGAGGGGTACCAGGTGATAAGAAAAGAAAGGACACAGAGACAGGGAGGGGGAGTGGCACTCCTAATAAAGCAGAAATGTACGTTCGATGACCTGGAAAATCGGAGTACCAATGAAAGCACGAGCTCCATTCATGGAACTCTGACAGCAGATGGGAAGAAGAATGTTATCTTGATAATCTACAATCCCCCACCAAATAGTAAAAGGCCCAGGCAGGAGTATGAGGACAGCAACAAGGCATATATAGATGAACTGCAGAGGGCAGCAACAATAGCGCATAGAATGAGAGCGAAACTGCTGGTCATGGAGGACCTAAATCACGGAGAGATAAACTGAGAAACAAGGAATCCCCATGGCGGGGAGGAAACGTGGGGAGCGAAGTTACTAGACGTTATTGACAGGAATTTCCAAACACAACATGTGAAAGAAGACACAAGGGAAAGAGGAGGGGTTACGCCGAGCCAATTAGACGTGATTTTCACTCAGAATGTAGAAGACATCAAGAATTTGGAACATGAAATACCTCTAGGAGCCAGTGACCATTGTGTCCTAGTCTTTGACTACATGATGGAACTCAAAATTGTGACCAAAGGACACGAGGTCTGGGAAAGGAGAGTTGATTACAGGAAAGGGGACTACAGAAGGATAAGGGACTAACTGGGAGAAGTGCAGTGGGAGGAAGAAATTAGAGGAAAAACAGTGCAAGATATGATGAACCTAGTGATAGGGAAATGCAAGGAGGCTGAAGAGAGATTTATTCCAACAGTAAGGGAAAAAGCAGGAGGGAATATAATAACCGATGGTTTAATAGATAGTGTCATGAAGCATAAACGAGATGCAGGTGGGAGTGGGGAAGTACAAAAGACAAAGGACAGAGGATAACAGGATTAGATGTAACAGAGCTAGGAACGATTACATTAACATAAGACGAGTATCGGAAAGAAATTATGAGAATGATATTGCAATCAAAACAAAAAAGCAACCAAAACTACTACAGAGCCATATAAGAAGTAAGATGTCGGTAAATGACCAAGTGACAAGACTAAGTAAAACAGAAGGGGGCATATACAGAAAGTGACAAGGAAATCTGCGAGGTACTGAATGCAAGTTCCCATGGAGTGTTCACAACCGAGCCCGAGCAGCTCCCATTGTTAGAAGAGATCACCCTAGATGGAAGACTATTAGATATAGAAGTGACAGCAGAGGAGGTAATGAAACAGTTGACAACACTGGATGCAATTAAAACAGTTGTCCAGACAAGGTATCACCGTGGATACTAAAAGAGGCAGTGCATGCCCTCAGCGTGCCTCTGGCAATGATTTTTAATGAATCACTTATGTCGGGAGAATTGCCCAGTTGCTGGAAGAAGGCAAATGTATCGATTTTCAAGAATAGAGATAGGGAGGAGGCACTTAACTGCAGACCCATATCACTGACAAGCATCCCGTGCAAAATACTTGAAAGAATAATTAGGCTAAGACTTGTTGCACACATGGAGAGCATTAGGTTTGTAAACAAACACCAACATGAGTTCTGAACAAAGAAATCATGCCTAACAAACTTTTTGGAATTCTACGATAAAATAACAAGGATAAAGAAGTACTGAGAAGGTTGGGCAGACTGAGTATTTCTAGACTGCCAAAAGACCTTTGATAAAGTACCGCACATGAGACTGCTATTCAAACTTGAGAGGCAGGCAGGAGTGAACGGAAAGGCCATAGCATGGGTAAATAACTACCTAACAGGAAGGAGCCAGAGAGCAATGGTAATGGGCGAGAAGTCCGACTGGCGAACAGTAACAAGTGGTGTACCTCAAGAATCGGTGCTGGAACCAATTCTATTTCTAATTTACGTAAATTATATGTTTACAGGAGTAGAATCCTACATGTCAATGTTCGTGGCTGATGCCAAATTAATGAGAAGAGTTGTGACAGATGAGGATTGAAGGATCCTCCAAGAGGACCTGGACAGGTTGCAGAGATGGTCAGAGAAATGGCTACTGGAGTTCAACACGAGTAAATGTAAAGTAATGGAAATGGGATCAGATGATAGGAGAAGAAAGGGACAGTACACAATGAAGGGGAACTGCCTACCTGCAACGATTCGAGAAAGAGACCTGGGAGTGGACGTAACACCTCATCCCCTGAGGCACATATAAATAGGATAACGACAGCTGCGTACTCTACACTGGCAAAAGTTAGAACATCATTCAGAAACCTAAGAGAGGAGGCTTTTAGAGCACTTTACACTGCCTACGTGACACCAGTCTTAGAATATGTCGCGCCATCATGGAGTCCCCACCTGAAGAAACAGATAAGGAAACTAGAAAAGGTTCAGAAGTTTGCCAGGAGGCTTGTCCCAGAGTTACGAGAGATGGGATATGAAGAGCGCCTGAAGGAACTGAACCTTACGACACTAGAAAAAAGAAGGGAAAGGGGGGATATGATTGGAACGTATAAAATACTCTGGGGAATTGACAAAGTGGAAATTGATGAAATGTTCACACGTAATAGTAACAGAACAAGGGGACATGGGTGGAAGCTGTAAACTCAGATGAGTCACAGAGATGTTAGGAAGTTTTCTTTTAGCGTGAGAGTAGTGGAAAAATGGAATGCACTAAAGGAGCAGGTTGTGAAAGCAAACTCTAATCATAATTTAAAAAAAAAATAAACTAGATATGATAGGAAAATGGGACAGGAGTTATTGCTGTAAACAACCGATGCCTAGAAAGGCGGGATCCAAGAGCCAATGCTCGATCCTGCAAGCACAAATAGGTGAGTACAAATAGGTGAGTACACACACACACACACACACACACACACACACACACACACACACACACACACACACACACACACACACACACACACACACACAACACACACATACACACACACACACACATACACACACACACACACACACACACACACACACACATACACACACATACACACACACACACACACACACACACACACACACACACACACACACACACACACACAAACACACACACACACACAAACACACACACACACACACACACACACACACACACACACACACACACACACACACACACACACACACACACACACACACACACACACACACACACACACACACATGTTAATTAATACTGTTCCGCTAAGACTCGGTTACAAGTATCTCTTGTAATTCTCATTGTCTGCTAATGAAGACTTGACCAAATGTAAACTGAGTCAAAAAAATGATTCTCACATTATTCTCACATCTCACGAAAATAATTATCTGGTGTTTCAGAACACCTGAAAGCAGAGAGAGATACCTGAGAACCAGGAATGAGTATATTTGTGTGAGAAGAGGAGCTGAGAATAATATGGAAATGAGATAGCTAATGAAGCCAAGATCGAACTAAACCTACTCCACAGTCACAGCAGAAGGAAAAAAACAGTGAAGGAACAGGTGATGAAACTTAGAACGGGTGCGGACAGGTACACAGAGAATGACAGAGAGGTGTGTGAAGAATTCAACGAGAGGTTCCAGGAGGTCTTCACAATAGAACAAGGAGAGGTCTCTGCGCTAGGAGAGGTGACAGTGAACCAGGCGGTTTTGAAGGATTCGAAATTACATGAGACGGTGACAAGAGGCATCTGTTGGATCTGGACGTGAGAAAGGTTGTTGGCCCGGACGGAATCTCACCATGGGTATTGAAAGATTGTGCAGGAACACTTTGCTTGCCACTCTCCATAGTGTATAGTAGGTCACTGGAAACGGGGGACCTACCAGAAATATGGAAGACGGCTAATGTAGTCCCAATGTACAAAAAAGGTGACAGACAAGAGGCACTGAACAGTGTCCTTAACTTGTATACCATGCAAGGTGATGGAGAAGATTGTGAAAAAAACCTAGTAACACCTCTGGAGAGAAGGGACTTCGTAACAACCCATCAACATGGGTTCAGGGAGGGTAAATCTTGCCTTACAGGTTTAATAGAATTCTGTGATCAGATGACAAAGATTAAGCAAGAAAGAGAAGGACAGGCGGACTGCATTTTCTTGGACTGTCGGAAAGCCTTTGACACAGTACCCCATAAGAAGCTGATGAATAAGCTGGAGAAACAGGCAGGAGTAACTGGTAGGGCTCTCCAGTGGGTAAGGGAGTACCTAAGCAATAGGAAGCAGAAAGTTACACTGAGAGGTGAGACCTTAGATTAGGGGTGAAGTCACGAGTGGGGTCCCACAGGGCTCTGTACTCGGACCTCTCCTTTTTCTGATTTGCGTAAATGACCTACCAGAAGGTATAGACTCGTTCCTCTCAATGTTTGCAGACGATGCCGAAATTATGAGAAGGATTAAGACAGAGGAGGACAGCTTGAAGCTTCAAGAAGACCTGGTCAAGCTGCAGGAATGGTCGATTAAATGGTAAAAAATGGTTGGAGTTTAACCCAAGCTATGGGGTTAAACTATGGGCTATGCAGTTTAGTTGTTAGTGTAGGGAGCAGGAGACCAGATACAAGGTATCATTTGGGAGATGAAATACTTCAAGAGCCAAATAGAGAGAGAAAGACCTGGGGGTTGATATCACGCCAGACCTGTCTCCTGAAGCCCGTATCAAGGGGATAACATCAGCGGCATATGCCCAGTTGGCCAACGTAAGAACGGCCTTTAGAAACTTGTGTAAGGAATCATTCAGAACTTTTTATACCACATATGTCAGGCCAATCCTGGAGTATGCAGCCCCAGCACGGAGTCCGTATCTAGTCAAGCATAAGATTAAGCTGGAAAAGGTTCAAAGGTTTGCCACCAGACTAATACCCGAACTGAGGGGTATGAGCTGCGAGGAGAGACAACGGGAATTGAACCTCACGTCACTGGGAGGCAGAAGAGTTAGGGGGGACAAGATCACCACATACAAGATTCTCAGAGGAATTGATAGGGTAGATAAAAACAGACTTTTTAACACTAGCAACACACGCACTAGGGAACACAGGTGGAAATTGAGTGCCCAAATGAGCCATAGAGTCATTAGAAAGATATTTTTCAGTGTCAGAGTAGTAGACAAATGGAATGCGTTAGGAAGTGATGTGGTGGAGGCTGACTCCATACACAGTTTAAAGTTATCTTGAGGTTATCTTGAGTTGATTTCGGGGCTTTTTAGTGTCCGTGCGGCGCGGTCCTCGACCAGGCCTCCACCCCCAGGAAGCAGCCCGTGACAGCTGACTATCTCCCAGGTACCTATTTACTGCTAGGTAACAGGGGCATCAGGGTGAAAGAAACTCTGCCCATCGTTTCTCCCCGGCGCCCGGGATCGAACCCGGGACCAAAGGATTACGTGTCCAGCGTGCTGTCCGCTCGGCCGGCCGGCCCCTAAGCAAAAGTAAATCATAGGGTTGAACTCCAGACTGCGAGGCCGCGGAGGACGCTCCCACTGATGAGCTACAACGACTTCTATGTGTAGATATGATGTAGATATATAGATATGATAAAAGTGTAGATATGAGCCGGTCAGTCGGAGCCGGTCAACCGAGCGGACAGCACACTGGACTTGTGATCCTGTGGTCCTGGGTTCAATCCCAGGCGCCGGCGAGAAACAATGGGCAGAGTTTCTTTCATCCTATGCCCCTGTTACCTAGCAGTAAAATAGGTACCTGGGTGTTAGTCAGCTGTCACAGGCTGCTTTCTGGGGGTGGAGGCCTGGTCGAGGACCGGGCCGCGGGGACACTAAAGCCCCGAAATCATCTCAAGATAACCTCAAGATGATAGAGCCCAGTAGGCTCTGGAACCTGTACACCAGTTGATTGGCAGTTGAGAGGCGGGACTAAAGACCGCAAGTACAACTAGGAGCCCGTACCTTGTCAAGCACAAGACGAAGCTGGAAAAAGTTCAGATGTTCAGAAGCTTCAGAAGTTCAAAAGTTCAGAAGCAGCACTTGGCTAGTAATAGAACTAAGAGTCATGAGTTACGAAGAAAGGCTGCGTGAGATGCACTTCACGACACTGGAAGACAGAAGAGTAAGGGGAGACATGATCACTTCCTACAAAATTCTCAGAGGAATTGACAGGGGTAGATACGGATAAACTTTTTAACACGGGTGGTACGCGAACAAGGAGACACAGGTGGAGACTGAGTACCCAAATGAGCCACAGGGACGTTAGAAAGAACTTTTTCAGTGTCAGAGTAGTTAACAAGTGGAATGCATTAGGCAGTGATGTGGTGGAGGCTGACTCCATAAACAGTTTCAAATGTAGATATGATTGAGCCCAGAAGGCTCAGGAATCTGTACATCCGTTGATTGACGGTTGAGAGGCGGGACCAAAGAGCCAGAGCTCAACCCCCGCAAGTACAACTAGGTGAGTAACTAGATGAACTAGGTGAGTACACACACACACCCAGGAAGCAGCACGTAAGAACCGTCTTACTCCCAGGTATCTATATACTGCTAGGTAACAGGTGCATCAGGGTGAAAGAAACTCTGATCATTTGTTTTCCATCATCGCCGGAGATCAAACTCGAACCTTACGATTATGAGTCCCAAGTGCTGTCCACTCAGCCACAGGCCCCATACATAAGTAAGTATTTGTCTGTGTACTCACCTCACCTACTCACCTATTTCTGCCAGCAGAATCGAGCATTAGCTCTCAGATCCCACATTTCTTGCCGCTGTTTGTTTAAAACAATGACTCCAGTATGACTCCAATGGGATGAGCTCACTCATTCCATTTCTCCCTCTCTTTTCTACTTCCTCTAATATAAAACTTTCTGCCATCTCTATGACTCATTTGAATCTCAAGCTTTCACCCATCCATCCCCCCAACCCTCGTTCCATTGGTATTTAATATGAACATTTCCTACATTTTCACGGTATCAGTCCCCCTAAGTGTTTTACATGTCTCTATCATTTCTCCCTTCTTTTTTCTCTTTTCTAACGTTCTCAGCTTCAGTTACTTGAGTCCCTCTTCCCATTCCATCCCTCGCAATTATGGGACGAGCCTCGTCTCAAACTTCTGAAACTTTTCCAGTTTCCTAATACATTTCTTCAAGTGGGGGGCTCCATGATGGCGGAATGCTCTAAGACTGGTCTCATGTAAGCAGTGTAAGTCGCTTAAATGCATCCTTATTTAAATTCCTGAGTGATGTTCTAACTTTTGTTAGCATATCGTATCCAGCTGATGTTATCATTTTTATATGTGCCCCTGGAGTTAGGTTTGGTGTTACATCTACTCCCAGGTCCCTTTCTTTAGTCATCACAAGTAGATAATTTCCCTTCATTGTGTACTGTCACTTTGGTCTTCTGTCACCTGCTCCCATGTCCACCTTTTTGCACTTGATCGTGTTGAACTCCAGTAGCCATTTCTCCAACCATCTTTGCATTTTGTTCAAGTCCTCTTAGAGGATCCTACGGTACTCATCTGTCACAACTATTGTCATTAGTTTTGAATCATCTGCGACCAACAACACATACAACTCAAATCCTGTAGACATGTAATTTATGTAAATTATGAATAGAATTCGTCCCAACATCGGTCCTTGAGGGACCCCACCTGTCACTCTGTGTCAGTCCAACTTCTCGCCCTTTACTGCTACTCTCTGGCCTATTAGGTAATTCCTTACCCCATGTTAGGAATTTTCGGCTTACTCCACCTGCCTCTCAAGTTTACATAATAATTACCTGTGATTATTCGTGTTACTTTATCATAGAACTCCAGAAGATTTGTTAGGCATGATTTCCCTTCCCTTCCCTGAACCCATGTTGGTGCTTGTTTAAATACCTAATTCTCTCTAAATGTGTAACTAGTCCTAACCTGATTATTCTTTCAAGTAGTTTGCATGGGGTGCTTGTCAGTAATACCGGTCTTTAGTTAAGTGCATCTTCTCTATCTTCTTTTTTGAAAATTGGTACTGAATTTGCCTTTTTCTAGTAACTAGGCTATTCTCCCTTCGTAAGTGACTCATTGAAGATCCTTGCTAGAGGCATGCTGAGGGCCTGTGCTCCCTCCGTTAGAATCCACAATGATACCTTCACTGGTCCAACTGCTTTAGTTTCGTCCAGTGTTGTTAGTTGTTTCATTACCTCCTCTGCTGTCACCTCTATATCTGATAGTCTATCAACTAAGTTCAACTCATCTTGTAACACTGGGCGCTGCTCAGGCTCTCAGTTGTGAACACTCCTTGGACACTAGCGTTCAGTACCTCGCAGATTCTTCTATCGCTTTCTGTACATGCTCCTTTTGTTTTCTGTAGTCTTGTCACTTGTCATTTTTTTCTTATATGACTATGCAGTAATTTTAGTTGTTCCTTTGCTTTGTTAGCAATATTGTTCTCGTAATTTCTTTCCGATACTCTCCTTATATTCAATAAGTATTTGGTACTAGCTCTTTTGCAACGGTTTCTGTTTTCCTATGTTCTTAGTCCTCTGTACTTCCTCCACGCCCTCCTGCTTCTAATTTTTGCTTCTTGACCCTGACTATTAAGCCATGGGTTTATTATATTCCCTCCTACTTTTTTCCTTACTATTAGTATGAAACTCTTCGGCCTCATTGCATCTCTATTTGACTAGGTCTATCATGTCTTATACTATTTCCTTCTAAGTACTTCTTCCCCCCTATACATTTTCCATATATTCTCTTATCCTCCTGTAATCCCCCTTTTCCGTAATAATCTCTCATATCCCAGACCTCCTGTCCCGTGGTCATTCACATGCTGTGTTAGGAACTTCCTCTCTCCTCCCTATAACTTCCACTAATTTTATCCCCTACATTTCCTCGCCAACATTGGACTTCCTTGGTTCCCAATCAATCTCTTCTTGATTTAGGTCCTCCATGACCAGCAGTTTTGCTCTCATTCCGTGAACTGTTGTTGCTGCCCTTTGCAGTTCATCTATATATACCGTGTTGTTGTCATCATATTCCTCTCTGAGTCTTCAACTGATTGGTTGGGGGATTGTAGATTACCAAGATCTCGGTCCTCTTTCCATCTTCTGTCAAAGTCCCAATTACGGAGCAAGTGAATTCGTTTGTTCCCCGATTTTCCAGTTCCTCAAACTTCCATTTCCACTTTATTAGGAGTGTCAATCCCCTTCTCTATCTTTGTGTTCTTTCTTTCCTTGTCACTTGGTAACCCCCACCCCCCGGAAATTTTGCATCGGAGGTGTTGTCTTTTATTTTAGTTCCATTATTTCAGTTATGATTTCTGATTTCAATAACCTTTTTTTATTTCCTCCACTGTATTTGATACCCCATAAGCATTGTTGTACCATGCACAATGAAATCACACTAATGTGACGTATCAAAGAGAAAATCAGTCGGAACCATGAGGAGGATTCGAATCCACACACTTGGTACTCCCAAGCACATGCACTAGTAGTATTGTTGTACCATACCTCGAGAGCCTTTGTTACGAGAATTCACATAGCTCTTCTACGTATTTGGTTGTCCTGTGTATGCGGCAAGTGAGAGATGGATGCAAGAGACAGAAGGAGGCTGAAAGAGACGGCAGAGAAGCAGATAGATGTTGTGAAGTTGAGGGATGAGAGAGGAAGAGGGGAGTGATGGACAGAGGAGAGTATGAAAAAGAGGGGGTGTGAAGGGAAGAGAGGTTGTAAGAGTCAGGGTGTGTCCAGGGGCAGAGAGGGGGGGAGGGGGAATTAAGCGCAGAAATGAGGTTAAGGGGAGAGAGAGAGGGGTTTAAAGGCAGTGAAGAGGTGAGGGGGTGAGGAGCCGGGAGGCGTGGGGTTCTAAGGGAAGCGTGGTGCAAAGGGGGTATGTGAAGGGTGCTGGGGAGCAGGGGAAGTGGGAGGTGAGACCTAGAGGAGGTAGAGTGCTAAGGTGGGTGGGGGATGGGGATATGAGGAGCTAAAGGGTGAAGTGAAGCATATCAGATAGGGTGCAGAGGGGGAAGAATGTGCAGGAGAGTTGTTGGGGTTGAAGCAGGGTAGGGGTATGGACGTGACAAAGGAGGATAATATGAATTGATGACGGTGACGACAGAGGACAATAGACACTGATGAAGATGACAAAGAAGATTATTATATATTAACGAAGATGATATCAGAGGACTGTATGCACATATGAAGATGATAATGAGGGATTATAAAGAATAATGAAAGTGACATTGAATGACACTGTTCATTGGTGAAAGTGACGAAGAAGGATAATATACTGATGACGTTGACGACAGAGGACAGTTTACACTAATTAATGTGACAACAAAGGACTATATAGACTGATGACAGCATGAGAGACCTAGAGAGCACTCACTTAAGTTGCGCAAGTGAGTGCATGGCGAGACGTAAATCACCGATGAGTCTCCAGAGTGCACATCAATTGGTGCACTGTCTTGAATAATCTGGTTTGGATCCTTGGTCGGCCTTGTTGGGTATCTACAGACTAGTCTCTGGCTGGCCAGGCCAGTGGCATTGCAACAGTCGTTGCATGGCCAGTCCCTGATCAACCAGAGCTAGTTATAAAAGTCTTATATTGGAACTCAGCGTTCCATGGTCATGTGGTAGAGGGAGAGTCTTGGTGACTTTTCAGTATTCTCAGGAGCAGCTTCCCTTCACATGGTCTGGGGGAATCAGGTCACCGACCTCCGCTAGTATATTTCCTTGACATCATAGACCTAGCTGACTTGTGTACTGCATTGTTATTGGAGTAGACAGTTGTTCTTGCCTGCTATTGGTCCAGTCGTATTCTAGATTATTGGACAAAGGGAGACGCTAGCCAAGGTATTTGGCTATATTAAGCCTCATTCTTCTCTAGGCGTTTACGTTGAACGCACGTGCATTACGCTAATAATTGTCAAATTAGTGTCGATCACCTCAAGAAATTCCTAAAGACGTTAAACGTACTACGCTTGATATCAAGTTAACAGCCGATAACCTCAGAATCGCGACTGCATAATTTACTTGATTCATAGTCCCAAAAGTGAGTATAGTAAAGAAGGATATAACCATGTTCCTGCTGATCAGTAGTAACACACTGAAGCGAAGAGCGATCTGGTATCATCTGTTTCGTCCATGTACAAAGTGAAGGGGTGTGTTGGAAATCAACCAACATTTAATTACCATTGTGTGCTAGGCATAGTATTTATTAATCCTACTAATTTGTTGAATTAACAGAAATTAATATTTTCCAATCTGCGCATCATTTACCAAATTCTACCACTTAGAATGGCAGTATTGCATCAGATTACACCCAGCACAGGTATAAATACTATGAACATGCCACAGAATTTAACAATATTCTCGACTTCTGTCAGTATTCTTTACAAGAATTACTAACTGACAATATAACCACTAGTGATCTAATAACAACGTGTTATCAGCCAAAAGATCCCTATATAACAGTATAACTGTTATCTTATATCAACATGGAGGAAGCAGAAATTTCTCTCTATTTCTAGTTTAGCAAGAATGCTGTTCACATTAATTACTATTTGATGAGAATTTAAATAACATCTAACTCCCTATAATTGCAACCCCAGTCTCATTAATTTATTAAGTAGAATATTCATAAGGAGAAGATTTTTCCGTTTCTACTGAAACATAAGCACGCATGCGCGGTCGAGACGAGTTGAGGGAGGAGGAGGGAGCGAGCACAGTGTGACTTGCCTTCAACATTACCTTGAGTGAGGAGCGTCATTATTTACTGGCGCACATGTGACCGGCCTTTGCAGTTAATTGGTCTGGAGTACGTTAATGAGCGGACCACAACGACTATTGTGACTGCTGTGACTCATCAGCGATCCTAGGATCGTATCGGAGAACACCAACACGGTTAAGTGGCGATTAATAGTTATACGAACCTTATTTTTAGCCATTAGTTCGTCGTTAGGACGTGTTCTCTCCTCTAAATACAAGTGAGTCTCCAGTGAACGAATTTACCCTCTTTCATGCTTGATATTTGTGTATTTAATAGGGTGTAAGTAGAATCTACATTTTATTGGGCTTGCAGAGTGTGTGTAGTCCGTCTGAGGAGAGATCAACTCCCACGCCAAGCTTGTTGGACGCATGTTCTAGCAGGTTCCAGACGACGCCACCCGCACATTCGTGCTACTGTTCACTGTCACTGCTTAGAGGCTGAACCTAATTTAGTTCTCTACTAACCTCTTAACCTGTGTAAATTGTAATAATTTTTTGATTGCATAAACCCCATAAATTTTGGGTATATATTTCTTGTCAGTTACTAACACATTGTTAGGAACAATTATGTCTGTCGTGCTGATAATAGCATTATTTACCATTGATTAATTTATGTTCTATTGAGATAATTGATTCATTGAACATTTACATAATTTCTGATTTATGTATTTCTTAGTAAATTTTACTAAACCCTTGATGATGAACCAGCATCAATTAAGTGTACTAGATATGAATTAATTTTTAGTATTACCCCCCAATTTTGTTTGGGAACGTTTAACTCTTGAGTAATAATTATTCTTACAGTTCATTAATGGCCTATAAATAATTCTTGATGATTACACAATTCATAGGCTCTGGTATCTCAGTCCATTTATTGCTTTAGTTATCTGTTTCCCTTTTCAGTAAAAAGAGGGTGGTCCTTCGAGTATTTCAATTTAATTAATTAAATACCATTATATTGAGAGTTAGATTTCCTACAGGGTGAGGTTATCAAAGTTGAGGTTATAGGATTACACAGATCGTTGCCACTTGATGTCTAGAAGATATGGAGTGAATCTGTACTTGCTACACGACTTGCTGTGTTTTGTGAGTAAACCCCGCCCATGAGTGTTGCACCATAGTCAATGTGAGTGGACTATGGTGCAACAAGCCTCTGTGCCCAAGTCCAGCTTCGGGTTAACCCGCCTGGTGAACGGCCTGCTACTTGTGTCTCTTACGCCTGCCTTACTGGTCTCTGGAGCTGCCCATGCTCCGCTTTACCAGAAATCTCGCACATTCAACCATATGCGAAAGATGGATGGACAGATGGATTGATAGATGTACAGATAGATGGATTTACAGATATATAGATGTATATTGTGATGGTGTCCCACCCCTATATTTCTCCAAACCCAGCTTAAAGAGTCATATTTCCATAACCTGAGCGTTCTCTGATATTCAGGGAACCTTTTCATATGTGTGAGAGTGTGGAGTGTTATCAGGTTTGCTGTTAAATTGTCATTTAAGTTTGATTATGCAAGGGGCGTACGCCC
>WNGS01136108.1:48017-69009 GCA_020271785.1 Procambarus virginalis
TATATATATATATATATAAAATTAAAGTTTTTGAGGGTACCACCTCTGGTGCCAAGTGGGACCCATAGCCTCGGAGAAGAAAATAAAACGTATTCAGAGGAGACCTTGTGGTTTCTCACTGAACACTAATATTTCTTAATTATATATATATATATATATATATATATATATATATATATATATATATATATATATATATATATATATATATATGTGAGAAAGCTGCATGAACGCGCAAGCCATTATCACTAAGAACTCTTTGACCCGGCCTGGATTCGAACCCATGCCATCCAGGATCACCCTTAAACGTACACAGTACCGTGACCACCGCACCAATGATCGTCTATAAGGATTGGTCAGTCTTGGTGCTTATTAACTCCCTGACTGATCAACCCCGACGACACCCCGACTGGATCCATGGGTGTCGTCGGGGGTTGATCAATCAGGGAGCTTAGTTAATAATCACATAGACTGACCAATCCTTACAGACGATCATTGGTGCGGTGGTCACGGTACTGTGTACGTTTAGGGGTGATCCTGGACGGCATGGGTTCGAATTCTGGCCGGGTCAAAGAGTTCTTAGTGATATATGGCCTGCGCGTTCATGCAGCTTTCTCATATATATATATATATATATATATATATATATATATATATATATATATATATATATATATATATATATATATATATATATAATGTATTTGCAAACAAGCCTGAATGGTCGCCAGGACTATATTCAACTGAAAACTCACACCCCAGAAGTGACTCGAACCCATACTGCCAGGAGCAACGCAACTGGTATGTATAGGACGCCTTAATCCACTTGAGTATCAAGACCGGACGATAAGGAAGTGATAGCCAAAGCTATTTGAACCACTTCCCCGCTGTCACTCGGATGGTAATCTTGGGCATAGCAGTTTATCAAATCACTTCATTCTTTGGGGCACACATGAGGAACACAAATGCAAACAAGCCTGAATGGTCCCCAGGGCTATATGCAACTGAAAACTCACACCCCAGAAGTGACTCGAACCCATACTGCCAGGAGCAACGCAACTGCTATGTATAGGACGCCTTAATCCGCTTGACCATCACGACCTGACATTAAGGAAGTGATAGCCGAAGCTATTTGAACCACTTCCCCGCTGGCACTCGGATGGTAATCTTGAGCATAGCATTTTATCAAATCACTTCATTCTTTGGGGCACACGTGAGGAACACAAATGCGAACAAGCCTGAATGGTCCCCAGGACTATATGCAATTGAAAACTCACACCCCAGAAGTGATTCGAACCCATACTGCCAGGAGCAATGCAACTGGTATGTATAGGATGCCTTAATCTGCTTGACCATCACGACCAGACAATAAGGAAATGATAGCCGAAGTTATTTGAACCACTTCCCCGCTGGCACTCGGATGGTAATCTTGGGCATAGCATTTTATCAAATCACTTCATTCTTTGGGGCACACGTGAGGAACACAAATGCGAACAAGCCTGAATGGTCCCCAGGACTATATGCAACTGAAAACTCACACCCCAGAAGTGACTCGAACCCATACTGCCAGGAGCAATGCAACTGGTATGTATAGGATGCCTTAATCTGCTTGACCATCACGACCGGACAATAAGGAAATGATAGCCGAAGTTATTTGAACCACTTCCCCGCCGGCACTCGGATGGTAATCTTGGGCATAGCATTTTATCAGAATGAGGTGATTTATTTGAATGAGGTGATTCTGGTGTGTGAGTTTTCAGTTATATATATATATATATATATTGTGACGGTGTTCCCCCCCTTCTAATTCTCCCACGCCTGCTGTAAGAGTCATGTCCACTATTCCCGAGCGTTCTCTACGTTGCGGGCCTCAGTTTAACATATGTGGGAGAGAATGATGTTCTCGCAGAGCCGAGAAATTTATGAAATAAGAATATTTTGGCCTGTGGGATAGGCCCTTTAGGAAGCCAATATGGCGCTGGCTCTTCTGTTCTCCCGCCAAAATTGTGTGACGTCAGTGTCACAAGATTGGTCACCGTCAGCGACGTGGCACTGGGAGCCAATGAAAACCTTCTTTGGCAAATGTGATGTCACATGGGCAGGGGAGTCCAGCCGCAGTGACCGCTTGGCGCCATCAGTCTCACACGACACGTCCGCGAGGTAGGACGTGGGACCGGGCAACCTGTCTGAGTGACGGATTACCCGAGCTCCGGTGGATATAAGCGTCTCCTGTTGTCAGCACGCACTCTGTGAGGTCTTCCTTCAACCCAGTCGTGGACCAAAGAAGGAATTGACGGAATATTGAGCAACAAGTGCTCAGGGACAGGTGCGTTGCAAGAAGTGGGCCGGGCATTGACGTGTGTGACGTCCTTGGCAGTTCAAAAGAATAGGTGGCAGTTTAGTGGCCGGGCCAATCCACCGTGAGGGATCCCAATTGACCGACTTGTCAACTAGGGTGGATGTGTGATCGACGATCCTGTCAAGTTTGACAGTAAGACGACAGACCTGTGGAACCTTGCGAGTCACCAGTTGTATGCAAGCACGTCGAGAAGTCTTTCTAAATACCTAGTGACAAACCTAGACGACGAGGGAATTGACAGTGTAGTGAGCTTCAAGTGCTCTGGAGTCGAGTGCTGTGCGTGTGGAGCTTAAGCAGTATCGTCTGGGACGACTAATAACTTCACAGTGACATTGTAGTGGCGGGGCCAGTTCCACTGCGAGTGCAGTGACAAGGGACTAATTGGGAAACATACGACGACCGCCGAGACGTAGGCTGGCTGCCGTAGTTGGGAGGAAAGTTGACGGCCGGGAGACCGACTCCGACCCTGCAAGGAAGTGGAGGAGGAGCACGGACCTGCAGTGTACAGAAGCGGCGAGACGCGATCATCCTGGGACGTTGGATCGTGCTTCTGGAGGGTGTACGAGGCGAGAGCCTGGACCAGGAGCCACAACTCAACTCTCATCATAGGATAGGTGAAGTAGGTGTTTACAGTTACCCTCCCATTTCCCCTTTAGTTAGCTATATAAATATTTGTCAGAATATTTTATATGTCGTGAGCAAGTCTCACATGAATCTATGTCACAGAGAGCACAGTGTGTGGTGAGGCTACCCAGAGTACTCACAGTATCTGTTTACATATATCTATGTGTGGTGTGTGCAAGCACCAGGATTTACTAAGGAATTTGCTGTGACTATAATTCATTTCCTGTGATTATTATTATTATATATATATTAGGAGTGAACTAGTTATTGAGGTTAGGCTATGAGCCCAGAATTTATATATATATATATATATGCCTGTGTATTGATTAATGATTTATCAATGTATATGCCTGTGTACTGAATAATCTCATATATGTGAAGTGATTGCCAGTGATATCGTTTTATGAGGAAGTATAGATTTAAAGAACAGTACATTGAGTAAGTTCATTCACAGTAAATATTATTAAGAATAGTGTATATTCTTGGTACGGTGGAAAATCACTTAGAGTGCAGTGAGAATAAGATATTAATTGCGAGACCAGTGAAGTGGTGTATCGCGACCTAGTGGAATCATAAATATGTTATGTGAATGGTGGATATAGTGGGTTGCGGAAAGTTAAAGAAACGGGGATCGTGACAGAATTAGAAAACAAGTACTAGTCTTTCTCACGGTTGCTAGGGCCCCGATCAGCTGATATTTGACAAGTGACGTTAATGAGGGAGCGTGTTGCCATATTGGTGTGTTCCAGATTATTTGCTGAGGAAGAGAGCAGCTGATGTACTTGATCCTGATATGTTTATTGATGCATATATTTCTCGTTGTTTTTAAGTAAAATACCAAAACTCTTTGGTGTTTAATATCATCCGCTCCATATATCTTGTGATTGCGAAACGAAAAGGAAATAAGACTGAGTGACATAATTAATTACTTGCCTGATACCACACTAATTGAGCTTGCTTTTGCCACTATTACCACAATTACGCAACACCACTGTGGTGTTACTGGACACCTGAAAACACCAGTTGGCGACCTTATTAAGTAGTGTAAGAGTCCTTTGCCGGGGCGGGCACATAGGTTGAGTAAACAACCTGTGTTTCCACTCACTCTTCGACCTGAGGCCGGTTGGGAGATCGACTGGGATACTCTTCCAGGCGTACAGTGGTGCAGAGGGAATTGAGTGAAGACCCGTAGGACTACGGTGAGTAACGGTTATCGTCAGAGCAACCACCTCGAGAGTATATCACAGTCAACCGTTGCTTTACCCACACAATCGTGAACACGAACAAGATCAAGGTTATAATTGTGGTACATTGTTTGTGGTATTGGGTATCAGGTGTAAGTTATCACTCATAGTCACAAGATGGAGGATGATAAAGTAACGAGTTTTATTGACACAAGAGACGAGCAAGTACTGGAGGAGTGCACCAGGGCACAGCTGCAAACGATCGCCGACCACTTTGGGATAAGGTTGAGAGCTTCCAAAGTGGGAGATAGAAGACTCGAGATCATGGCACAGCTCAGGGCACGAGATGAAGCCTTTGGAGAGGAACGGCCACAGACACCTGCCAGTATAGGTGAGAACTTGAGCGTAGGTGGAAGCAGTAAGGGATCCAGTGGCAGCGGGTGCAGCATTAAGCTGGAGATAATGAAGCTGCAGATAGAGGCACAGATGCGCAAGGACGAACGGGAAGCACAGCTGCGCAAGGAAGAGCGCGAACAAGAAGCACAGCTGAAGCATGAGGAAGCAGAAAGAGAAGCACAGCTGCGCAGGGAAGAAAGAGAAGCACAGCTGCGCAGGGAAGAAAGAGAAGCACAGCTGAAGCGTGAGGAAGCAGAGAGAGAAGCTCAGCTGAAGCGCGAAGAAGCACAGCCGCGCCGGGAAGAACGAGAGGCACAGCTGAAGCATGAGGAAGCTGAAAGAGAAGCACAGCCGCGCCGGGAAGAACGAGAGGCACAGCTGAAGCTGTGCCTCTCAAGCTGAAAAGACACCTAGTGTTTTTCTTCAGCTATATCTTGCTCCGCTTATCCCCCATTTAGATTATGCAGTTCAGTTTTGGTCGCCATCCTAGAGCATGGATATAAATTCACGTGAACGTAACAAGCGCCGGATGAAAAAGTTCAGCCTGAGGAAGCTGAAAGAGAAGCACAGCTGAAGCGTGAGGAAGCTGAAAGGGATGCTGAAAGAGAAGCACAGCTGAAGCGTGAGGAAGCTGAAAGGGAAGCTCGGCTGAAGCGTGAGGAAGCTGAAAGAGAAGCACAGCTGAAGCATGAGGCAGCAGAAAGAAAAACACAGCTGAAGCGAGAGGAACTAGACGCTAGGACGAAGCTGCAGGAGATTGAAGCAAACAAGGAGATTGAGCTGAGGAGAGCTGAGCTAGGGCTAGCTCCACCTGCCCCATCACAGCAAGAAGACCGCCGAGTGAGAGAGAGGGATTTGCCCGTCTTCGTGCCTAATGAGGCTGAGGGCTTCTTCGAGCATTTTGAGAGGGTCGCTACGTTGAAGAAGTGGCCGAGGGCAGAGTGGGCGGAGCTAGTTCAGGGAAGGCTCACTGGTGAAGCTCGTGATGCCTACAATATGCTCGACCTCCAAGAATTTACCAACTACGATGCAGTAAAAAGGGCCGTGCTCCATTCGTTCAAGCTGACGCCGGAATGCCACAGAAAGAGGTTCAGAGAATGTACCCGATCGCCAGGAAAATCATATGCGGAGACGGCGAGGGACATGGAAAGGAAATTCTTGAAATGGCTGGAGTCGGAAGGAGCAAGGTCGGCTGAAGACATCAAGGGGCTGATGGTCATGGAAAAGTTCATGTCCGTGCTCACTCCCGAGATTAGGGTGAGAGTAAAGGAGGCGGACATCAAGGACTTGAGAGCCGCGGCCGATCGAGCAGACATGCTGGAAGAAGCCTTTCGTCCACGTCGAGAGGGACAGCACCGACCGCCCGCATTCTCCAGTTATGGGAGAAATAATAGAAGGTCGGACGGATGGAGGACAGGAGTGAGTTCTCCCAGGTCCTACCCCTCGAATGGAGACAGCAAAGGACAGAAGAGTGCTGTGGAACAGTCAAAGAAGTCCCCGACGGAGAGCTCAAGAGATCTTGTTATCATTACAGCCGGAGATGCTGAGAAGGAGTCGTTGGAAGGCGCAAGGGAATTCCGCGGAAGAAGAAGGATCCGCTGCTACAACTGCGGATTAATGGGACACTTTGCGCGCGAATGTAGACATCCTAAGCAGCGGGGTTACGTTGCTTTTGTGCGGGTAGAGGACCAGTTAGCCGAAGGAGTGCGGGATGGACCTGTACTTAGGGAGAAAAAGGCTAACCCATTCGTGCGTGAGGGAACTGTAAGGATGGGGGACGCAGACCCCATCCCGGTGATGATGCTAAGAGACACTGGGGCAGAATTTACCCTGGTGAGCGAAACCCTGTTCCCTGAGAATCAAAGGAATACCAGAGTGGGAGTGGCAAGTGTGACCACTGTTGGAGGCCCGGTGCGGATGCCCCTACACCGGGTAACCCTGAGTTCAGATTATGGATGCCAAACCCTAGTAGTGGGGGTCTGTGTGACGATGCCCAAGATGGAGGCACAGGTCATCTTGGGAAATGACGCATATGGAGGACGAGTCCTCCCGAACCTCGTGAAGGACGAGGAGTGCTTGGAGCACTACGAGAAGAAAGGCGGAGTGTTCGACGCCTGTGGGGACGAGAAAGGAATCGTCATGGAGGCGTTCCCTCTTTGTGCCGTAGTTCCGAGGCAGTGCGAAGGACAAGGAGGGCGTGGATCTGATAAGGCCGACGAGGAGACGCCCGACGGCCTGGAAAACGATCACCTCTTCAGGGAACCCGGAGAGCGAGTGGAGGGCGAAGGCAGCCCAGAAGGTGAGGTACAGGTGACCCTCACCAGTTCTCCTGGGGTGGATCGCACTCGTCTCGAGGAGCTGCAGCAGGCAGAATTCCCCAAGTTGATTCGTGAGACAAAAGGAGGACGTGTTGGTCCCGAGAGGGCCACTCATGTCTACAGACAGGATAACATATTGATGAAACAGTGCAAACCTGTAAGGATGGAGACCGGAAAAGCCTCTCCAGGTACGAGAAACCGGGTAGTGTTGCCAGCCGAGTGCAGAGCGGCAGTGTTGGGTCCGTCGCACGCTGTTAACTCTGCGGGTCGCCTAGGGGTGACCACGATGCGACGTCCGACATCGAGAGGAGTGGCCGGGCAACTACAACGATTGTTCTCTTGGGTGAGAAGGCCCAGGGAAACTCAGACTGACAGTGGAAATATATTCCGGTCTGAGTGTTTCAGACGAACAGTGACGAGTTGGGGAGTGATACAAATTCGGTCGTCGCCCTACCGATCGCAGTCGAAGGGGGCGATCGGAAGATTCCACTCCATCTCGAAGACAGTTCTGAGAATGTTCTGCGTAGAGCAGGAAGATGAGTGGGAAGAGACAGTGGACCCTGTTTTGTTGACCATTCGCAACTCAGTGGCAGAACTATTAGACTTCTCACGGTTCCAGCTGGTGAACGGACACGAGGTGTGGAGTCCTCGGTCCGCGCTAGAAAAGCAGTGGACGCCAAGGATGACCTGGGAAACGGTCAACAGGCACATGAGGAGTGTCTTACATTGGCGTCTGGAGTACTGGCTGGAAGTTAAGCTTTACAGTGCCAAGGACCAAGTAGTCGCAGATGCTTAGTCCCACTGACACTAACCAGACATGACTCTTATTTTAAGGGGAGGGGTATGTGACGGTGTTCCCCCCCTTCTAATTCTCCCACGCCTGCTGTAAGAGTCATGTCCACTATTCCCAAGCGTTCTCTACGTTGCGGGCCTCAGTTTAACATATGTGGGAGAGAATGGTGTTCTCGCAGAGCCGAGAAATTTATGAAAGAAGAATATTTTGGCCTGTGGGATAGGCCCTTTAGGAAGCCAATATGGCACTGGCTCTTCTGTTCTCCCGCCAAAACTGTGTGACGTCAGTGTCACAAGATTGGTCACCGTCAGCGACGTAGGCTGGATGCCGTAGTTGAGAGGAAAGTTGACGGCCGGGAGACCTGCAGTGTACAGAAGCGGCGAGACGCGATCATCCTGGGAAGTTGGATTGTGCTTCTGGAGGGTGTACGAGGTGAGAGCCTGGACCAGGAGCCACAACTTAACTCTCATCATAGGATAGGTGAAGTAGGTGTTTACAGTTACCCTCCCATTTCCCCTTTAGTTAGCTATATAAATATTTGTCAGAATATTTTATATGTCGTGAGCAAGTCTCACATGAATCTATGTCACAGAGAGCACAGTGTGTGGTGAGGCTACCCAGAGTACTCACAGTATCCGTTTACATATATCTATGTGTGGTGTGTGCAAGCACCAGGATTTACTAAGGAAATTGCTGTGACTATAATTCATTCCCTGTGATTATTATTATTATATATATTAGGAGTGAACCAGTTATTGAGGTTAGGCTATGAGCCCAGAATTTATATATATATATATATGCCTGTGTATTGATTAATGATTTATCAATGTATATGCCTGTGTACTGAATAATCTCATATATGTGAAGTGATTGCCAGTGATATCATTTATGAGGAAGTATAGATTTAAAGAACAGTACATTGAGTAAGTTCATTCACAGTAAATATTATTAAGAATAGTGTATATTCTTGGTACGGTGGAAAATCACTTAGAGTGCAGTGAGAATAAGATATTAATTGCGAGACCAGTGAAGTGGTGTATCGCGACCTAGTGGAATCATAAATATGTTATGTGAATGGTGGATATTGTGGTTTGCGAAAAGTTAAAGAAACGGGGATCGTGACAGAATTAGAAACAAGTACTAGTCTTTCTCACGGTTGCTAGGGCCCCGATCAGCTGATATTTGACAAGTGACGTTAATGAGGGAGCGTCTTGCCATATTGGTGTGTTCCAGATTATTTGCTGAGGAAGAGAGCAGCTGATGTACTTGATCCTGATATGTTTATTGATGCATATATTTCTCGTTGTTTTTAAGTAAATACCGAAACTCTTTGGTGTTAATATCATCCCCTCCATAAATCTTGTGATTGCGAAAAGGATATAGACTGAGTGACATAATTAATTAATTACTTGCCTGATACCACACTAATTGAGCTTGCTTTTGCCACTATTACCACAATTACGCAACACCACTGTGGTGTTACTGGACACCAGAAAACAACCAGTTGGCGACCTTAGTAAGTAGTGTAAGAGTCCTTTGCCGGGACGGGCACATAGGTTGAGTGAACAACCTGTGTTTCCACTCACTCTTCGACCTGAGGCCGGTTGGGAGATCGACTGAGATACTCTTCCGGGCACACAGTGGCGCCGAGGGAATTGAATGAAGACCCGTAGGACTACGGTGAGTAACGGTTATCGTCAGAGCAACCACCTCGAGAGTATACCATAGTCAACCGTTGCTTTACCCACCACAATTGTGAACCCCGACAATATATATATATATATATATATATATATATATATATATATATATATATATATATATATATATATATATGTCATACCTAGTAGCCAAATGCACTTCTCAGCCTACTATGCAAGGCCCGATTTGCCTAATAGGCCAATTTCCATGAATTAATTGTTTTTCGACTACCTAACCTACCTAACCTAACCTAACCTAACTTTTTAGCCTACCTAACCTAACCTGACCTATAAAGATAGGTTAGGTTAGGTTAGGTAGGTTGGTTAGTTCGGTCAAATAACTACGTTAATTTTAACTCCAATAGAAGAAAATTGACCTCACACATAATGAAATGGGTAGCTTTATCATTTCATAAGAAAAAAATAGAGAAATATATTAATTCATGAAAACTTGGCTTATTAGGCAAATCGGCCTTGCATAGTAGGCTGAGAAGTGCGTTCTGGCTACTAGGTACGACATATATATATATATATATATATAATATATATATTATTATATATATATATATATATTATATATATATAATATATATATAATATATATATATATATATATATATATATATAATATATATAATTATATATATATATATATATATATATAATGTAGATATATATATATATATATATATATATATATATATATATATGTATATATTATATAAATGTATATATTATATAATATATATAAATATATATATTTATATACATTTATATAAATATAATATTATATAAATAACTTTTTAACACTCAACCCACCAGGAGACTCGAACCCTGGCCCACAGAATGGCAGGTACACACTGTGTACCTGCCACTCTATATATATATATATATATATATATATATATATATATATATATATATATATATATATATATATATATATATAAATATAGGCAGCAGCCGCCAAAACAGCTTGGGTTTGGCATTCCCCAAGGGTGTGAGGCAGCGGCTCATGCAGCTAGAGCTACATTGCCAACATTACGGATCAAAAAGCCCTGATAAAGCTGGACTTCAAAATGCTTTCAATCTGGTTAGAAGGGATGCAGTACTCAGTGCGGTTCATCGCCTTTTTCCTTCCCTCTACCCGTTTGTAAACTCATGCTACAGCAAGAATCTAACTCTGCTTTTTGGGGAACATGAAATCGAATCACAAGAAGGTGTCCAACAGGGTGACCCCCTTGCTCCTTTTCTTTTCTGCCTAGTCATCAAGGAAGTCACCGATAACCTGTCCAGTGAGCTCAACATTTGGTTCTTGGACGATGGTACTCTAGCCGGCTCCCCAAACTCACTCTTGGACGACATAAGAATAATTCAGGAGCAAGGAGCAAGTCTAGGCCTCACCCTGAACCCTTCCAAGTGCGAAATAACCTCCACCAACCAGCACATAATAGAGCAAATAAAGGTTGTTTTGCCTGACATTCATACAACCAACCTGAGGACAGCACACTCCTAGGTGCTCCTCTTGGAAGGAATGCCATCGACGAGGTCCTTGGTAAGAAGATCACTGACCTGAAGAGAATGAACGAGAGGATTGAAGACATCGATGCCCATGATGCACTTTACCTCATCACCAGATGCTTGTCCCTCCCCAGGCTGACCTACTTTCTAAGATGTTCGCCATCTTTCAACAATATTAAATTAGAAGAGTACGACAGCTTGCTGAAATCAACACTAGAAAAAGCCCTCAATCTTTCCCTCAGCAACTCGCAGTGGAAACAGGCCTCCCTTCCTGTCAGACTCGGGGCCTTGGCGTGCGCACAGCAACACAAATTGCTGTACCAGCGTTCCTGTCCTCTTCAGTGGGGTCTGACAACTTGGTGAAGGAAATCCTACCTGAGCACCTAGTTCAACAGGCAGGGGTACATGATCCCAGCTTCACAGACTGCACAACCAAATGGGTCTCTCTCGCAGGACCAGCACCCCAACCACTGCCTTCTGAAGCCCATAAGCAATCCAGCTGGGATCGCCCCATTGTCGACCAAGAAGCTGCGACTTTGCTAGAAGCTGCGACAACACCACATGACACTGCCCGACTTAGAGCGGTAGCAGCTCCCCATGCAGGTGATTTCCTATTAGCAATCCCAATGTCAGCAACCGGCACCCGTCTCACACCGCAGGCCCTCCGAATTGCCGTGGCTCTCCGTCTCGCTGCCCAATCCACACCGAATACAGGTGTATTTGCGGCGAGGCAGAGGCCGACAGGTACGGACGGCATGGCCTTCTCTGCCAAAGGACAGGAGGATGGCATGCAAGACACGGCGAGGTCAATGACATTATTAAGAGAAGCCTTACCACAGCCGGCTGTCCAGCAGAGAGAGAGCCCCGCTACCTAATGTCCCACAACTCTAATGAGCCTGTCGGTCGCCCAGATGGAATCACGGTGAACCCCTGGAAGAATGGTAGACAGTTGGTGTGGGACTACACTTGCGTCTCAACTTTAGCCAATACCTATGTTGACTTCAGTGCTACTCAAGCAGGAGGAGCTGCCAATCACCGGGAAGCGGCCAAGTCACGTAAATACAGAGACCTTGAGCACCACTACAATTTTGTCCCCAGAGACACTTGGTGCCTGGGGTAAAAGTGCTGCTAGCTTTTTGAAGGAGTTGGGGTCTAAGCTAATCGAAACAACTAGAGACCCTAGAGCTGCCAGTTTTCTTTTTCAGCGCCTCAGTGTGGCAATCCAGAGAGGAAATGCTCACTGCATCCATGGTTCCTGCCCGCCATCTGAGGAGCTTGAGGAGCTATTCAACTTGTGACAAGCAGACTTGTACCCTGCATGTAATCAATATTGTAACTTTTTTTTGTGTAATGACATTTTCAAATAAAATTAGATAAATATACACACATACCAAAAGAATAGGGGTGGTAGGAGAAGAAAATATCAAAGTGTTCAGTGAGGATCCACAAGGTCTTCTCTGAGTACTCTTTATTTTCTTCTCCGAGGCTATGGGTCCCTACACTTGCACCAGAGGTGGTACCCCTTCTAGGTATTTTATATTAATATATATATATATATATATATATATATATATATTTTTTTTTTATTTATATATGTCGTACCTAGTAGCCAGAACGCAGTACTCGGCCTACTATGCAAGGCCCGATTTGCCAATAAGCCTAGTTTTCCCGAATTTATATATTTTTCTATATTTTTTCTTATGAAACGATAAAGCTATCCATTTCATTATGTATGAGTTAATTTTTTGAATTTGAATTAAATCAATGTAGATATATGATCGAACCTAACCAACCCTACCTAACCTAACCTAACCTATTTTAACCTAACTTAACTAANAGACTCTGCATTTGTGCTTTTGAGGGCACCATGCCTAAATTTCCAGCACTTATGCAAAGTCTAGGAGAGGGAATGTACTCCTGAACATTCCAGATTCCTGAAACAGTCTGGCACCAGCAAGAATTACAGAAGGCAGAAGGGTCCTACTATCAAAAGTGATCTTCACAGTTCGAAGAGGCTGATAACGACGACCACGAGGGGGTCGAGTGACCGTATCAGCCTGGAGGACAGAATGGCCTTGGGCTTCGAGGATATGTAATATCCTCGTGGCAGTCTTCCAGGTCTCTAACGCCAGTTGTAACATGGTGCAAGAGAAAAACGGTGCCAATATTGACATTTAACCAGACATTTTTGGTCCTAACAGGGGTCTCTCCAATACTGGACATGTGGCTAAGTGGGCAGCTGCATCTGAGAAGGAACAACAATTACAGGTGTAACAAAAAGGGTGGGGTTAAAAGTAACAGAGGAATACACTGAGTCAGCGAGGTGTTTATGGAGGTTGAATCGTCAAGTAGTGTAGAATCCAGATGGTTGAAATCAAAGTATTTAGTCCACTTAGCAGGACAAAATAAGACATGGAAGTATTAGCACTGGAAGGAATCATGCGAGTGCATCGTGGGGTAGTCATCGCCGAGCCCCCTTGTAAGAGGAGGGAGGTAAAAGATACAGTTGTCACAATGAGAGAACGAGCTACTCAGGTGATAAGGTGGTCACCCATGGGAGGTCACCGAGGTCACCATTCGTCAACCCTACCTAAGAGAAGGGATGGGAGCGGAGGGGAGATTGGGAGGGTCAAAGAAGCAGCTTGGTCTGGGCCCAATGTAGGGGGCTACAGAGCCTGGTCTTCCAACAGTCTGACTCGGGGGCTTGGTCACCCATCCAATGAGCCTGGGAAGTTATACGAGCCCCTTATATTTTATATTTTATGCCCCTCCTTGATTCAGGGGCATAAAAACAAGGAGGTAATAATTTAATTCACGAATGACCCCCCCCCATACACACCATGGAACCACAATTAGGGGATAGGGCACCCAACACGAAACAAGCGGAGGCCCCCCCCCCCCGCCCAGTGGTGCTCGTGAGTATATGCCCCACAATCGCCACCTTAAGAACCGTCAGTCCGTCGAGATCGGGTTTAGTAACGAAGGCGAGGATTGACAATAAAAGTGGTCCCTCACTCGCAACGTCAGGTACCACAGTTCTATGGGTGAGAGAGTGTGCCTTCCTAAACACCTGGGCGTCAAATAGATGTCTGAAAGAATATTCAAAATGACAAAAAGGTCGGCAAGAAAGACAATGAGAATGGAGAAGATGGGGGAGGAAAATTGAAACACAAGTAAGAGGAAATAGAGACCAGCACAAATAGTGAAGATGACAGCAGGAGAATGTAAGGCTTCAAATGGCAACCCGTCCTCGCAAATTCGTATAGTCAATATTGACTTAATAAATAAGTTCATAGGTGACATACTTAACAAATAGTTTCCCTTGAAAAGCTTCATAGAAAACACCGATCTTACCTAACCTACTTGTATGTTAAAATAAGCATCAGCCTAGGTATAGGTTAGGTAATAATTGTAATTACGAAGCAATAAGATGCTTATCTTAACATACTAACATAGGTTAGGTAAGGTTGGTGTTTTCTATGAAGCTTTTCAAGGGAAACTATCATGTTAAGTATGTCACCTATGCACTTATTTAATAATTCAATATTGACTATACGAATTTGCGAGGACGAGTTGTCAAAAGGACAGGGAACCACCCCATGGAGCATTACACCTCGGCAGTCGCCTACCAAGCCCCTTCACAACGACAATGGGCTGGAAATGGAGTGGGTAAGGTGGGAGAATGGGGTTTTAGATGAGCCGAGGAGATTTTTTTATCTTCCTCCAGAGCGCGGCTGGTTCTCTCTCTTGTTTTGGGTGGCCTGATTAACTAGGGCGCCCCAGATGTGGCGCTTATGGAGTAGAATGTGGCCCATTACTTTGCATCTGAGGGCCTGTAGCATGCGCAGTGATGGGTGGCCTATGTTAGTACGCCTGGCGCATTCTTGCTGATATAACCTCATCCTTTCCTTGATTTCCGTGGTTGGGGTGTAGATTTTGACGACTCTGATGTTGGTGAGGTCGCAGTTTGCCAGGGTTGCTTCTTTGATGCGGGCATGATGCGGGCATGTTGGGGGCTCACTGCTGCATCTATGTCCTGGGCAGGGTGGTCGTGGAGATCGATTACTGGATCCTCCCACACGAATTCCATTTAGAAGCAGAGTCTGAGGGTGCTGAGGTTGAGTCTAGGATTGCCAAAGATCCTAAAAGGGCAGTTTGGAGCTGGATAATTGTTGGTATGTGATCAGATCCCACGTCTCCGCCTGGGCTGATTCTGGTGTGACATTTGTTACGTACGTGATTCGACCATACTAAATTGGGGGTTCCCGGGCGGGCACCAATAAAGGAGTGGAAGAAAGGGCCGAGGAAGGTTAGATTTCTTGCCGTCATGATGTTGAACAGGAGTCTAACTCTGATGTCGTCTCTACCGGTGGGGGTGTTGAAGAATGCTGCATGGTGGGTATTAAAGGCCCCTATTAGGATTGTCGGTATGTTTCTGTTGAGAACTTTGCGCATCGCCCTTGATGGTATGTCATGCAGGCCTCGTGGAATGTAGGCCGTCAATACTGCCAGCGGGTCGTGATTGGTGGTCAGATCGATCGCCAAGGCGTTCTCGTTATGAAGGTGTATGGTGGAAAAGGGGCAGCCCACTTTCACCAGTATTGCCATTCTTCTATTTGGACCCCACGTTCCTCCCAATCACTCTGTAGCACTGTATCTTGATATGCTGGTCAGGGTGTACTGAAGTTTTGTTCAGCAGGAGTGACTCGGGGTAGTCCTTGCTGAGTTCCAAAAAGTATATGTTGAAGGAGTGGCATGCGTTAATTTGGACAACCTTAAGGCCCATTATCATTTAGTAATGATAGGGTAGGTGATGCGTCTTGGTTAACCTGAGGTTTAGTGACTTATTTGTCCCAATTCCGAAGGGTGGATGGCACCAGCTCAAGTTTCTGCCCCCCTTTCCTTCGAGTCGCCCATGTTTTGGAAGCATCAGGCTGGGTGTCTGCGGTCTTGTGATAGGTAGGGATTTTCATTGCGTCCCGGCCTGCTGTCCTAGAAGAGGGGTCGAGGTCTTTTGTGTCGCTCTCAATAGATGAGTCCATGATGTCGACTGATGCGTCCGAGGGGAGCGAGCATGAGGTTGAGGCGGATGAGTACTGGGTCTTGTTGAGGTCAGCTTCCGTATTACAAGTGAGCCAGTGGAGGGGGGGGGGGTGGACGAGCTGTGGGTAGTTGTGGTCGGTGTTGTAGTGGCTGGTTGTGCTATTTCCTGGATTTGTGGTGTGGGTATCTGGGGTGGAATCGGTTCGTTGGGCGGTGAGGTGGTTGAGGTCTGCTGTGTTTGTATTGCTGCTGGCTCGAGCAGCAATACAAACATGTATTCACCAAGGGAAGTGAATAGGCCTTGGAAATGGAATAGGAAATGGCCTGAAATAGGCGGTTGATCGTGAGTATGAACCTCTGGCGGTCGTTCTAGACGACCCAATCGATTGCAATTATTTTCCATGTCGTGGTACAGTTGACTAGAGTGCGTCTGGGAACATCCAGCACATAGGTTTGAATTCTCATCAAGGCCTTTGTGGATTTGTTCACTGTTATCTTTTTATAGAAATAAACAAATTATTCACTGGTGAGGGAATTGATCTTACCTGATACGAGGATATGCGTTGTTCATACTCACTCAGTGTTTCTCTCATCTCTTCGATCTTGTTCTCAAGGCCCTTGATTGTCTCTTGTTTAGCTTCCCTTGTTCCAATAATTCATTAACTGTCCTGTGATGCACAGTCTGTGTGGGTCAGATTAAATTAATTTTTTCTACTATCCTCACTGTGAACGTTATGGGAAATAATTTCTACATTTGACACTTAATGCTAAATATTAGCATTAAAAATACGAAATATTAAATTAAACTACTACGATGTTTGTCTTCTGTTTACAATAACATAATAAATTATAATAATAATACGCAGTAATATACATTATGGGCTGATGCAATAATCTCTTATGGATGTTGCCAGCTGTTCATACCGTGCCACAAGACAATTGAGAACCTGAAGTTTTTCTTATTAAGTCTCGTCACTAAATTAAGATGAGGATATTAAACCCAATACTTTATTAACTTATCGAGTAAATGACATTAATTTGATTGTTTAATAAATTAGAATTTAGTGACCACTCTTAAATAATCATTAACTGGTTAAAATCTGGCACTGGTTAAAAAGTCAGGAAGTGTGGGAGGGCGGAGGCGGCTCGTCATTATGGATATTAACAAAGCCCACGTTTCTGTCACTACAATGACGTTGACAAAATCACTACATTAGCTGTCTTAAGGCCCAACAGCCTCGTTCAAGGTAACTACGCTGTTTTCCGCCTCACAGTTGATAAGTACCTAGCATGTTACGAGGTTCTGGCCATTACACAACAAATTTGGGACTTGCAAATATAATAAATATTCTACCAGCAGGAGAGAGATGGTTCCAGCAGTGACAGCCTTGAGAGAGGCAGCCATTTAATCTTTGGCGCATGCTCCGGTCTATGGATCTCCTTGACCCCTAAGCTGTTTTAAAGTTTACTAACAAACATGTTACATAATCTCATGTTTTAAGAAATAAATAAATTAATTCTCAAATTAAATAAAACTTAAAGAACTGGATGATCTTAATTTAGTCACCAAAATAAATTAACCTCCTCCCACTGTGTGAATCTTGTTGACCAAGTAAAATATATATTCTATTCCACTTGATTTTAAATAAATAAATAATTAACTTATCCACATAACCCCATAAATGCTTTAGACAAAATATTAGTATTATGCTATGATCCGTTTATATCACATCAAAAATATGTGTGTTTACAAAATTTATGCTTAACAATACAAATAATGCATTTGCAGAAATAAATAATTAACTTATCCACATAACCCTATAAATCCTATAGATAAAATATTAGTATTATGCTATGATCCAGTTACATCACATCAAAAATATGTGTGTTTACAAAATTTATACTTAACAGTACAAATAATGCATTTGCTTGCCTGATTAATTGTTGTTTTCTGGTCTCTCTCACTGAACATCTGTGACATCTGACTGATTTGTTGTCTGAGTGCATCAATGGTGTGCTTGTTGTTGTCGTCCTGCTGCGATATCTGACTTATCTGTTGTCTAAGTGCATCAATGGTGTGCTTGTTGTTATCGTCCTGCTCGAGCAGTATTCGAACTCGACTCTCCAGCTCCTGGAATAATTTACATTTACGTATCATCTAGATTAGGCTTCGTTTCAAATATACAATGACTAAATTTTCATAACATTACTTTATAGGCATCCTTTTCTTTCTGTAATTCAATTCATATAACTGTCTAAAGAATATTGTGAAGTAAACATATTTGAAAGCCACACGAGCGGGAGTTCCCTCTGGAAGGTAAGGAAGGAGCTCCCCCCACCCCCTGGCATTATACGAGTCTCAGACCTCATTATCGTCATCATCCCTGACGTCAAAGATCGTTCCTGTCACTGCATTCATCAGAACTCCACTTCTCTCAGCAGAACTCCACTTCTCAAGGTTACTCTGAACTTGGATTGACCACCTGTAAGTTCACATCAGATGTCTAGAGACGCTCATCGAACAATCCTGACCCAACCAGATCAGGAGCGTAGTTCAACTCAGGTTGCACATGAGAGGTTCAATTGAAAACCTGGATGTAAGTCTAAGAGTGACTCACTAATACGGGTGTATACATATGCTTAAAGAATGCAAAGAGGCGCTTTGGGAGCCATTGTCTACCATTTTTAACAAATCATTAGAGTCAGGCAGAGTGCCAGAGTCATGGAAGATTGCTAATGTGGTACCAATTTTTAAGATAGGAGAGAGATCACTTGTGTCAAACTATCGGCCAATTAGCCTAATATCAAATGTGGCAAAGTTACTTGAATCGGTATCTGCAATTATCATTCGTCTTCATCTTGAACAACATCAATATAAATAAAAATGAAAATGCTCGATTGTTCAATATCGCTAATCTCCAAAAGTTTTTAACTGATTGTGTTGAATTTTTCACACAATGTTCCATTCGCATCCGAGCGGGTTTTTATGTACATATTATATAGAAGTCACGTCTGTGACGAGAAAAAACATGCTTCTTTTGAAAAAACTGTGTTTTTCATGTGTTTTTCATGTGTTTTTCATTTGTGGGTAATTTTTCGAAACTTGAAATTTGACACAACGTTGCATTCGAATAGGTGCATGTTTTTATATACCTACTATATACTTGCCTCACCTGTGACAGAAAAAACATGCTTTTTTTGAAAAACGGCGCCATCTCGTGGACGGTGGAGCAACACACGCAGTAAGCTCTGAAGGTTCTTCACCAATTACTTTTAAATTTTGACACAACGTTCAACAAAATTCGCATGTGTGCGTGTCTTTATATACCTACTATATAGATGCCATACCTGTGGCAGGCAAAAACATGTTTTTTTTTTAACATTGCCATCTGTTACACGTAATAGCAACACACGCTATACCAAATATGTTACAATTCCATTTCAATGTTTCTGATTGCATTGATAAATATAATTATCAAAGATTTCTATTTATTTTCATTTTGATTTAATTATTGTGTGTGACATTGCATTGGAATTGAGCTGTGTTGTTTACCATACCATTCATTTCGTTATTATAAGTATAGAGCCGGTCGGCGGAGCGGACAGCACGCTGGACTTGTGATCCTGTGGTCCTGGGATCGATCCCAGGCGCCGGCGAGAAACAATGGGCAGAGTTTCTTTCACCCTACGCCCCTGTTACCTAGCAGTAAAATAGGTACTTGGGTGTTAGTCAGCTGTCACGGGCTGTTTCCTGGGGGTGGAGGCCTGGTCGAGGACCGGGCCACGGGGACACTAAAAAGCCCCGAAATCATCTCAAGATAACCTCAAGATAGATGTCACCTGTGACAGGTAAAAAGATTCTTTTTTTTAAGAAATAGCACCACATGTTGCACGTAAGAGCAACACACACTATACTAAATATTTTACGATTCCAATTCAATGTTTCCGATTGCATTGACAAATTAAATTTTCATAGATTTTGATTTATTTTCATTTGTACTTAATTATCTTGTGTGACATTGTGTTGGAATTGAGCTGTGTTGTTTACCATGCCGTTCATTTCGTGAGTATAAGTATAGATGCCACACCTGTGACAGGTAAAAACATGTTTTTTTTTAAACAGCGGTGGTAATTGGGGGTAATGGTGACATGAATGAGGGGAAGGGGGAGTTGGGGATAGTGGGCATGAAGGGACAGGGGAATGAAGAACAGTGGAGAGGACAAGGGTACAGGGGGAGTGGGGGATGGTGTGGAGAACAACGCTCATGCGTTGCTGAGCTACAGCAACGCGTGGTCGGGTACAGCTAGTTATTAATACATAATTCACAACATGATTTTAAAAACGGCTGTTCATGTTTAACAAATTTGCTATCTTTTTCCAGCATAGTTGAGGCAGTTGATAGTGGTAAAGTTTGTGATGTTGTGTACGTAGGCTTTAGCATAGCTTTTAATACAGTGCCACATGAAAGATAGTTAAAGAGATAGAGGTTCATGGTATTGGGGATGCTATATAAGTTAGATTAGGGCATGGCATACCCAAGGGAACAAAGAGTTAGTATACATGGAGTTAAGTCAGACTGGGAAAATTGTATGTGGAGTGCCTCAAGGTTGTCCAGGGACCTCTGTTATTATAATAAAATAAAATGATTTGATTCAGGTTTGAGCAGCAATATTTGCAAATTGCTGATACTACAAAATCTGGAGGGAAATAAACATGGAAACAGATTTCCTATCACTTCAAGGCGGTCTTAATAGGATCTTGAAATGGTCAAAATATTTGCAGATGCAGTTAATGTTGACAAATGAAAGGTTTTGAGGCTAGGTAATGATGATAGTTACCAGATACGAGATAAATGGTGATGAGATTGTGAAGTCGGTTTTGTGAAGGGATCTGGGAGTTATGGTTAGTAAGAATTTAAAACCAAAAAATCAATGCATAAATGTTCATAATAAGGCAAATAAGACACTGGATTTATTAATCGAAGCGTTAGCAATAAGACACCTGGTGTTGCTCTTCAGCTATCTGCTCTGGTTAGGCCCCATTTAGATTATGC
>WNGS01136108.1:72439-92010 GCA_020271785.1 Procambarus virginalis
ACTACCGCTGGAGCCAGTCCTCGGGGACAGACGACGCCTCCAGATACATTATACAGATTTAGTAAATACCGAGACGCACACGGAGGGAGATGGCGAAGCATCTCATAATGAATGTCATTTGAGCCACTGCTTTAGCACCTCAGAAGGCCAGGGTGGACTGAAGTTAGGAGAGAAAGAAGGGATCGTTATAATTAAGTCAGAGATGAGTGCAGACGTCTAAGGAAGAAATTCAAGAACGGGCTTACGAAGAAGGAAGGATTGAGGAAGATGAGAACCGGAGCTAACAGTCGAAAAGTGGGAACCCAGTTTGGTTGAGACCGTCATTGGATCCGCCACAAGAGTACCCCGAAGGTTTAATCTGGAACAAACTTAAACGCTCTCTTGCTTATTTTCATCCAGATCTGTGGCAGAGAAGTATTGGACGTAATGGTGGTGACATAAAATGTCCACTCTCACGTTTCACTGTACGAATGGTCCTACAAGCCACCGCACTCGCCTTCCGAAACAAAATAAAAGAATCGGCCGTCTGTCGGCGTCGATGTTTCTTCCAGGCTGCACGCTTACAACGGACAGCCCGAGCACAGTCTGCATTCCACCAGGGAATGCACCTCTGCATGCCCCGGGAGGCAGAGCAAGGAATAGAGCGGAAGGCAGAGTCATATACAGTGTCATGAAAAAGAGGATTGCACAAGGGAGACGCAGAGAGGAGAGGTCGGAAACAGTAGTAAGTAGGGTAAATAGATTCCAGTTAGCCTTGGCAAACTGCCACCTAAGGAAGGTGAGGGGAAGGTGAAAATAGAAGAAGGTAATAAGAATGGGGAAATGGTCTCTATTATAGTGGTCATCAATAACCCGCCATGTAAAATCTAATAAAGAAAAAACGAGCAGAGAATCCACATGAGTGGGTTCACCAGAATTCAGAAGAGACAGAGAAGAAAAGAGGACAAATTGTTCAAGAAGGCGGCCCGGGTGTGAAGCATCACCCCAGAGGGGGTATGCTGACAGTTAAAATCACGCAACAGGTGCACAGCTCTGGTAATTAGACCAACAGGTGCTTAAGATCAGGAAGAGAAAGTGGTACATTTCGGGGAAGATAAATGGAACAGATTGTATACCGTTTACGCACGAAAATATGGCCCAGAACATTGGATAGGCGACGGAAAAAGCAGGAGGACGAAGGGAATCAGTACGAATCAAGAGAGCAGTAGAATGTATAATCCCCAACAAAAGCTGGAGGGGGGGGGGGGGCAGAGATGGCCATAACCATGAAAGTGATCAGGGCGAGTACCAAGCATCGGCTCCTGGAGACATACAGTAAGCAGTGAAAACTGTGTTATCATAAGTTGGAGTTCAGGAAGTTAGCATAAAATCCACGAATATTTCATTGAAGAATATATATTGTGTGAAAGGAGAGAGAGCAGAAACAAAGAACAATGAAGAGACAAGGCAAAGAAGAACACAGAATACTAAAGAAGATCTTTATCAATGACATCAGGGTTAGGAAGCATGGGTAAATTAAGCAATGACGATGGAGGCAAGGGAGTGGAAGGACGGACCAGAGGCGGACGGACAGGGTCCAGAGCTGGAGCAGGCAATGGAGAGGGGCGGTCAGGGAAATCAGGAGGAGGGGGGGGGGGCAGAAACAGAGGAGCGCACCTCAGCAAGGACAGCACCGACGAGAGAAATCGAGGGCTAAAGTAACCTCCAAAGCCGGGACAGGAGGCTCGACCACCGAAATGGGAAGAGGATACAGTGATAGTCGGAATCGAAGGGTGGGGAAGAAAGCGCAGCAACTTACTGGGCGATAATCTCCATAGTCTCAACATGAGAAGGAGAACGGGAGCGATCAACGTGAAGATTGCTGGGAGGATGATGGATAACAGCCTGGACAGACAGGGGGCATGGAGAGCCAAGAGACAGGGGCAGGACTGGAAAGAAAGATCGAGAGGAGACGGGAAAGAAGACACGGATACACGGCAGATGGGAAGGAAGGAGGGAAAAACCAGACGGAGAACCAGGAGGATCTCTTTCTCCCCCCCCCCCCCCCCTTGGTTCAGAACGTACAAGAGCAGGGGAAAGAATCGGTGGGCATGTCCGGATCCACGGCCTGAAAACAGTGTCAAACTGAGAAAGGAGTTAAGGTCGAGAAGAGTTAGAACGCAACCTCACAAGAATAAGATATGTTAGTAAAATAGGAGAGACTTGGCTAGACTTGGCGTCTCGCCTCGGGAAAAGATAAACGCAACCCGTCCTCGACTCAAATCCTTTACATCCAGAGGTTGACCCCACAGACACATTCCTAAAATTTTTACATGCTGTTCATTCAAAACGGGAATTTTCTCAAATATAAATTAATATTGTAATATATTGGCATATTGTGCAAATATACGCATAGGTTAGGTTAGGTGTTTAGGTTCTGTTGGCGATTATTGGTATTTGTAGTACGTGAGTAAAGCATTTACAGCGTTGTGATTCGAACAAAATTCGTCAGTGAAGCACTTGTTCCGGAAGTGTTAAAACGAAATCAGTTGTGAGTCGTGTGTAAACCGTGTTTCACTCATAAATAGGGGTTTGGCGGGTGCATGAATCCCTTTTGGGTCTTTGTTTGGAGGACGGCCTGGATAAACGATCGTGGTGCTTCAAATTAAGGATAACTTCCTCAAATTTGATGTGTATACATGCGCGGGAGAAGGTGGTACAGTCTCCGTGGTGTAGTGGTTGGACACTCGCCTGGCATTTTGCGAGCGCTTTGTCATGGGTTCGTATCCTGGCCGGGGAGGATTTACTGGACGCAAATCCTTAACTGTAGCCTCTGTTTAACGCAACAGTAAAATGTGTACTTGGTTGTAACAAAGATTCTTTGCGGTGGGGATCGTATTCCAGGGACCTGCCCGAAACGTTACGCATACTAGTTAGTGCCTGTACAAGATTGTAACAACTCTTGTATATATCTAGAAAAAAAAGTAGGATGGGCATCACCACAACTGAGGCAGTGAGCCTGGGAAGAAGAGCACTCCATCTGAGAATGACCTGAGTCCCCACACATTGGGCATAGAGACTCTGCATTTGTGCTTTTGAGGGCCCCATGCCTTAATTTCCAGCACTTATTGCAAAGTCTAGGAGAGGGAATGTACTCCTGAACATTCCAGATCCCTGAACAGTCTGGCACCAGCAAGAATTACAGAAGGCAGAAGGGTCCTACTATCAAAAGTGATCTTCACAATTCGAAGAGGCTGATAACGACGACCACGAGGGGGTCGAGTGAACGTATCAGCCTGGAGGACAGAATGGCCTTGGGCTTCGAGGATATGCTTAATATCCTCATGGCAGTCTTCCAGGTCTCTAACGCCAGTTGTAACATGGTGCAAGAGGAGAACGGTGCCAATATTGACATTTAACCAGACATTTTTGGTCCTAACAGGGGTCTCTCCAATACTGGACAATGTGGCTAAGTGGGCAGCTGCATCCTGAGAAGGAACAATAATTACAGGTGTACCAAAACGGGTGGGGTTAAAAGTAACAGAGGAATACACTGAGTCAGCGAGGTGTTTATGGAGGTTGAAATCGTCAAGTAGTGTAGAATCCAGATGGTTGAGATCAAAGTATTTAGTCCACTTAGCAGGACAAAATAAGACGTGGAATGTATTAGCACTGGAAGGAATCATGCGAGTGCATCTGTGGGGTAGTCATCGCCGAGCCCCCTTATAAGAGGAGGGAGGTAAAAGATACAGTTGTCACAATGAGAGAACGAGCTACTCCAGGTGATAAGGTGGTCACCAATGGGAGGTCACCGAGGTCACCAATTCGTTCAACCCTACCTAAGAGAAGGGATGGGAGCGGAGGGGGGTAATTGGGAGGGTCAAAGAAGCAGCTTGGTCTGGGCCCAATGTAGTGGGGGCTACAGAGCCTGGTCTTCCAACAGTCTGACTTGGGGGCTTGGTCACCCATCCAATGAGCCTGGGAAGTTATAAGAGGATCATTCCGGGGCATAAAAACAAGGAGGTAATAATTTAATTCACGAATGACCCCCATACACACCATGGAACCACAATTAGGGGATAGGGCACCCAACACGAAACAAGTGGAGGCCCCCCCATCCAGTGGTGCTTCGTGAGTATATGCCCCACAATCGCCACCTTAAGAACCGTCAGTCCGTCGAGATCGGGTTTAGTAACGAAGGCGAGGATTGACAATAAAAGTGGTCCCTCACTCGCAACATCAGGTACCACAGTTCTATGGGTGAGAGAGTGTGCCTTCCTAAACACCTGGGCGTCAAAATAGAAGATGTCCGAAAGAATATTCAAAATGAAAAAAAGGTCGGCGAGAAAGACAATGAGAATGGAGAAGATGGGGGAGGAAATTGAAACACAAGTAAGAGGAAATAGAGACCAGCACAAATAGTGAAGATACACAGCAGGAGCTGTAAGGCTTCGAAAGGCAACCCGTCCTCGCAAATTCGTATAGTCAATTTGACTTATTAAATAAGTGCATAGTGACATACTTAACAGAATAGTTTCCCTTGAAAAGCTTCATAGAAAACACCGACCTTTCTAACCTACTTAGTATGTTAAAATAAGCATCAGCCTAGGATAGGTTTAGGTATATTGTAATTACGAAGCAATAAGATGCTTATCTTACATACTAACATAGGTTAGGTAAGGTCGGTGTTTTCTATGAAGCTTTTCAAGGGAAACTATCATGTTAGGTATGTCACCTATGCACTTATTTAATAAGTCAATATTGACTATACGAATTTGGCGGACAGGTTGTCAAAAGGACAGGGAACCACCCATGGAGCATCACACCTCGGCGTCGCCTACCAAGCCCTTCACACGACAATGGGCTGAAATGGAGTGGGTTAAGGTGGGAGAATGGGTTTTGATGAGCCGAGAAGATTTTTTATCTTCCTCAGAGCGCGGCTGGTTCTCTCTCTTGTTTTGGTGGCCTGATTAACTAGGGCGCCCCAGATGTGGCGCTTATGGAGTAGAATGTGGCCCATTACTTTGCATCTGAGGGCCTGTAGCATGTGCAGTGATGGGTGGCCTATGTTAGTACGCCTGGCGCATTCTTGCTGATATAACCTCATCCTTTCCTTGATTTCCGTGGTTGGGGTGTAGATTTTGACGACTCTGATGTTGGTGAGGTCGCAGTTTGCCAGGGTTGCTTCTTTGATGCGGGCATGATGCGGGCATGATGCGGGCATGTGGGGCTCACTGCTGCATCTATGTCCTGGGCAGGGTGGTCGTGGAGATCGATTACTGGATCCTCTCACACGAATTCCATTTAGAAGCGGAGTCTGAGGGTGCTGAGGTTGAGTCTAGGATTGCCAAAGATCCTAAAAGGGCAGTTTGGAGCTGGATAATTGTTGGTATGTGATCAGATCCCAAGTCTCCGCCTGGGCTGATTCTGGTGTGACATTTGTTACGTACGTGATTCGACCATACTAAATTGGGGGTTCTCGGCGGGCACCAATAAAGGAGTGGAGGAAAGGGCCGAGGAAGGTTAGATTTCTTGCTGTCATGATGTTGAACAGGAGTCTAACTCTGATGTCGTCTCTACCGGTGGGGGTGTTGAAGAATGCTACATGGTGGGTATTAAAGGCCCCTATTAGGATTGTCGGTATGTTTCTGTTGAGAACTTTGCGCATCGCCCTTGATGGTATGTCATGCTGGCCTCGTGGAATGTAGGCCGTCAATACTGTCAGCGGGTCGTGATTGGTGGTCAGATCGATCGCCAAGGCGTTCTCGTTATGAAGGTGTATGGTGGAAAAGGGGCAGCCCACTTTCACCAGAATTGCCATTCTTCTATTTGGACCCCACGTTCCTCCCAATCACTCTGTAGCACTGTATCTTGATATGCTGGTCAGGGTGTACTGAAGTTTTATTCAGCAGGAGTGACTCGGGGTAGTCCTTGCCGAGTTCCAAAAAGTATATGTTGAAGGAGTGGCATGCGTTAATTTGGACAACCTTAAGGCCCATTATCATTTAGTAATGGTAGGGTAGGTGATGCGTCTTGGTTAACCTGAGGTTTAGTGACTTATTTGTCCCAATTCCGAAGGGTGGATGGCACCAGCTCAAGTTTCTGCCCCTTCTGCCCCCCTTTCCTTCGAGTCGCGCATGTTTTGGAAGCATCAGGCTGGGTGTCTACGGTCTTGTGATAGGTAGGGATTTTCATTGCGTCCCGGCCTGCTGTCCTAGAAGAGGGGTCGAGGTCTTTTGTGTCGCTCTCAATCGATGAGTCCATGATGTCGACTGATGCGTCCGAGGGGAGCGAGCATGAGGTTGAGGCGGACGAGTACTGGGTCTTGTTGAGGGTCAGCTTCCGTATTACAAGTGAGCCAGTGGGGGATGGGGGGGGGAAGGTGGACGAGCTGTGGGTAGTTGTGGTCGGTGTTGTAGTGGCTGGTTGTGCTATTTCCTGGATTTGTGGTGTGGGTATCGGTTCGTTGGGCGCTGAGGTGGTTGAGGTCTGCTGTGTTTGTATGGCTGCTGGCTCGAGCAGCAATACAAACATGTATTCACCAAGGGAAGTGAATAGGCCTTGAAATGGAATAGGAAATGGCCTGAAATAGGCGGTTGATCGTGAGTATGAACCTCTGGCGGTCGTTCTAGACGACCCTATCGATTGCAATTATTTTTCCATGTCGTGGTACAGTTGACTAGAGTGCGTCTGGGAACATCCAGCACATAGGTTTGAATCCTCATCAAGGCCTTTGTGGATTTGTTCACTGTTATCTTTTTATAAAAATAAACAAACTATTCACTGGTGAGGGAATTGGTCTTACCTGATACGAGGATATGCGTTGTTCATACTCACTCAGTGTTTCTCTCATCTCTTCGATCTTGTTCTCAAGGCCCTTGATTGTCTCTTGTTTTAGCTTCCCTTGTTCCAATAATTCATTAACTGTCCTGTGATGCACAGTCTGTGTGGGTCAGATTAAATTCATTTTTTCTACTATCCTCACTGTGAACGTTATGGGAAATAATTTCTACATTTGACACTTAATGCTAAATATTAGCATTAAAAATACGAAATATTAAATTAAACTACTACGATGTTTGTCTTCTGTTTACAATAACATAATTAAATTATAATAATAATATGCAGTAATATACATTATTGGCTGATGCAATAATCTCTTATGGATGTTGCCAGCTGTTCATACCACGCCACAAGACAATTGAGAACCTGAAGTTTTTCTTATTAAGTTTCGTCACTAAATTAAGATGAGGATATTAAACCCAATACTTTATTAACTTATCGAGTAAATAACATTAATTTGATTGTTTAATAAATTAGAATTTAGTGACCACTCTTAAATAATCATTAACTGGTTAAAAATCTGGCACTGGTTAAAAAGTCAGGAAGTGTTGGAGGGCGGAGGCGGCTCGTCATTATGGATATTAACAAAGCCCACGTTTCTGTCACTACAATGACGTTGACAAAATCACTACATTAGCTGTCTTAAGGCCCAACAGCCTCGTTCAAGGTAACTATGCTGTTTTCCGCCTCACAGTTGATAAGTACCTAGCATGTTACGAGGTTCTGGCCATTACACAACAAATTTGGGACTTCCAAATATAATAAATATTCTACCAGCAGGAGAGAGATGGTTCCAGCAGTGACAGCCTTGAGAGAGGCAGCCATTTAATCTTTGGCGCATGCTCCGGTCTATGGATCTCCTTGACCCCTAAGCTGTTTTAAAGTTTACTAACAAACATGTTACATAATCTCGTGTTTTAAGAAATAAATAAATTAATTCTCAAATTAAATAAAACTTAAAGAACTGGATGATCTTAATTTAGTCACCAAAATAAATTAACCCCCTCCCACTGTGTGAATCTTGTTGACCAAGTAAAATATATATTCTATTCCACTTGATTTTAAATAAATAAATAATTAACTTATCCACATAACCCCATAAATGCTATAGACAAAATATTAGTATTATGCTATGATCCAGTTACATCACATCAAAAATATGTGTGTTTACAAAATTTATACTTAACAGTACAAATAATGCATTTGCTTGCCTGATTAATTGTTGTTTTCTGGTCTCTCTCACTGAACATCTGTGACATCTGACTGATTTGTTGTCTGAGTGCATCAATGGTGTGCTTCTTGTTGTCGTCCTGCTGTGATATCTGACTTATCTGTTGTCTAAGTGCATCAATGGTGTGCTTGTTGTTATCGTCCTGCTCGAGCAGTAGTCGAACTCGACTCTCCAGCTCCTGGAATATTTTACATTTACGTATCACCTAGATTAGGCTTCGTTTCAAATATACAATGACTAAATTTTCATAACATTACTTTATAGGCATCCTTTTCTTTCTGTAATTCAATTCATATAACTGTCTAAAGAATATTGTGAAGTAAACATATTTGAAAGCCACACGAGCGGGAGTTCCCTCTGGAAGGTAAGGAAGGAGCTCCCCCCACCCCCTGGCATTATACGAGTCTCAGACCTCATTATCGTCATCATCCCTGACGTCAAAGATCGTTCCTGTCACTGCATTCATCAGAACTCCACTTCTCAAGGTTACTCTGAACTTGGATTGACCACCTGTAAGTTCACATCAGATGTCTAGAGATGCTCATCGAACAATCCTGACCCAACCAGGTCAGGAGCGTAGTTCAACTCAGGTTGCACATGAGAGGTTCAATTGAAAACCTGGATGTAAGTCTAAGAGTGACTCACTAATACGGGTGTATACATATGCTTAAAGAATGCAAAGAGGCGCTTTGGGAGCCACTGTCTACCATTTTTAACAAATCATTAGAGTCAGGCAGAGTGCCAGAGTCATGGAAGATTGCTAATGTGGTACCAATTTTTAAGATAGGAGAGGGTCTCCTCTCTCCCTTTACATCCTCATTATCTTACTTTAGTTGGGAATGAATTCCAACAACCATTTGTCTAACCACTTCTAGAGTTTGTCAGGGTCTTCCTGTAACTTTCTGCAATCCTCATTTGTGTTCACGATATTCATCAGCTTTGAACTGTGTGTGTGTTTGACGGCATTCAAGTCGCCTACACATATCATACCAGTTTCACAGGAAGGCTATGGTAACACACATTATTTAAGTACTCCTCATCTTATACATCTATATAAGCGAGAATGTCTGTCTGTCTGTCTGTTTGAAGTTGGAGGCCACACACTTGGGGCAAGCCTCACCCAACTTGTCAAAGAAAATGGTACAAAGTACGGGATGAACATGGGCTGGTCGGGGCTGGCAGAATTAAAATGGAAACAAAAGTGACTCGAACCCATACTGCCAGGAGCACTCTGCATCTGGCGTACAGGACACCTTAACCACTCGACCAACACAACCGGATAAAAAGAGGATGGTAGCCGAGGCTAATTCCCCATCCCCCCGCCGTCAGTTCTGATAGTAATCTTGGGCATGGTATTTTATCATACATACTTCCGGACAATAAGGAAGTGATAGCCAAAGCTATTTGAACCACTTCCCCGCTGTTTACCCGGATGGTAATCTTGGGCATTGCATTTTATCAAATCACTTCATTCTTTGGGGCACATGTGAGGAACACAAATGCAAACAAGCCTGAATGGTCCCCAGGACTATATGCAACTGAAAACTCACACCCCAGAAGTTACTCGAACCCATACTGCCAGGAGCAACGCAACTGGTATGTATAGGACGCCTTAATCTGCTTGACCATCACGACCGGACAATAAGGAAATGATAGCCGAATTATTTGAAACACTTCCCCGCCGGCACTCGGATGGTAATCTCGGGCATAGCATTTTATCAGAATGAGGTGATTNATTTTGTTTTCTAAAGTAATTAAAGTTTTATTGTTTATACTTTGAGTTTTGCGTGTCTTTCCCTTACTTTACCACAGACAACAGGCAAACAGCCCGGATGGGCACATGTATAAGCAAGTAGATGGGATCGCCATGGGTTCTCCCCTAGGTGTCCTGTTTGCGAACTTCTACATGGGTACTATCGAGAAAAAAGTCTTAGTCGACTTGAACTTGAAACCGGCCATATACTGCAGGTATGTTGACGACATTTTTACACAGGTACCTGATGTCAGACATCTGCAGGAGCTGAAAGAGGCGTTTGAGCAGAATTCTGTGTTGCGTTTCACTTACGAGATGGAGAAGGATGGGAAGCTGCCCTTTCTAGATGTAACAGTCATGGAAAGGAGCGGAGGTTTCCACACTGCAGTCTACACTAAGGAAACAAACATAGGAATGTGCCTAAATGCCAACAGTGACTGCCCAGATAGGTACAAGAGGAGTGTTGTTAACGCTTATGTCGACCGTGCTCTCAGCCACAGCTCAGAATGGAAGCAAGTCGACGAAGAACTCTGTAGAGTAAGGCAGGTCCTAGTCAACAACGGCTTCTCCAATGGTTTCATTGAAGACATCATAAGAAGGAAAGTGAAACGCCATGCAACCTCTGAAGAGACAACTAACACAACACCTATACCCCCTATTAGACTATTTTACAGGAACTTCTTCTCCACAGCTCATAAAACGGAGGAAAGGGTCCTGAAAGATATTGTTAATAGAAACGTTATCCCTACAGACAAAAATCAGAAGATACAATTGACGATTTACTATAAAACCAAGAAAACTGCCAACCTACTCATGAGAAACTCTCCAGACACAAAGCAGAACGCTTTGAAAGAGACCAATGTCGTCTATGCCTTCAAATGCCCACTTGGGGACTGTAAGCCCCAAAGAACTCAATATATAGGCAAGACAACAACATCTCTTTCCAGGCGATTAACGATGCATAAGCAACAGGGCTCTATCAAGGAACATATAATCTCTTCCCACAACCAAACCATCACCAGAGAAATCTTAACAAACAACACAGAAATCATTGATAGATACAGCGACAACAGGCGGCTTGACATCTGCGAGGCACTACACATCAAGAAGTCAACACCAGCAATCAACAGCCAATTAACGCACAACTATATTCTACCCACTTCAAGACTCCGCTCCAATATAGAAACATCAAGAAATATGGGCCAATAGGCCTTCTGCAGTTACAGATCTATTCTTCCCTTTAGCTTATACCCATTGTTTCGTGTTCTGTGTTGTTTGTTTTCACCTCACCCCAAACCATTGTAACATGTCACCTCACCCAAATGCAGGTATAAAAAAGAAAAGCTGTTTAAACTCTGTTCAGTTATAGTTGTTTTGTGTGTGTGTAAACTAAAGTCTTTGAAAATGTAATAAGTTTTACGAAACGCGCTCAAGTGTCGCGTCAGACTAGAAATAAAAATGAATTTTGGAGAATTGATTTTTCATTTACCGTCACAGTAAAAAGAAACATAAGGAAAATAGAGAAAATTCGTGTTAGAATTATTAATCTTACTTTTTCGGTCATATTTATAATATTATTATATATATATATATATATATATATATATATATAATATATATATATATATATATATATATATATATATATATATATATATAATCACGTGTTTATTTTCGTGATACACACATACACACACCACACACACACACACACACACACACACACACACACACACACACACACACACACACACATATATATCAATATATATGTATATATAGATGACAGTGTCAGACCATGAAGGACGAATTGAAACAGGAATTTTCTTAAGTACTTTCATATATTAATACATCTGCAGAAGGAGTGATTTATAGGTCAAGTACTGGACATATATAGGCAGGAGAGAGTGGTGGAGTGAGGTGAGGTACAATGACTGGGAATTAGGTGGACACAAATATGAGCCGCATAACTGCAGAAGGCCTTTTGGCCCATACGATGCAGCTCCTATTCATACCCACCAATAGGCCCACACATGGATAATAGTAGCATAAGATAGTAAATATTTACATTGAATTAGTGAGACAAATAATGTATATCAATAATCCTAATCAAATCGCCCTTAAATTGATCTATCAAAAATGAATCTAAGTTATATAAACCACTGTTAATGTTCAAATTACTTTCATTTGTAATCTGTATCAAAGCAGATTCAATTATGTTCCTGTTATAAGTGTTTTTACAATTTGTTAGTGAAGAAGCCATCTCCCAATCAATTTGGTGAGCATTTTCTGACAGATGAAATCTGTCTGATTGTCATCTGTCAGATTTTATTTTCTGAAAGGTTTAGTTGAAAGAGGAGTTTTCCAAAATTCATGTTCGTTTTTCAAGGTGAAGAAAAAAGTGAATTACCATAGAACGTATTACACTTATTATACAATTGCACAACGTTTCAAACGTACATGGTTCATTCTTAAGTGTTAAGAAATTACAGATCTCGGTAGATTTATACCAGTACGGAGTCAGGTGAGAAAACAAGTAGAATAAAGGAAAAGGCATGGGTATACATAGGGGATAAATAGGGAATAATGGGGGATGAAGCGCATGCAAAGGTTAATTGGGTGTAATAGGCGTTTATGTTTGAGCAGTGTCTTCTGTATTGTCATCATTATGCTCCGGTCTTGTTCTTACTCTCATGGTGGGTAGAGTAAATAGTTCCGTGATTTTGGTGTTCATGGTAAGTAGTTCTATTCTTATGTGGATTGCAATCCACATATCTCCAAAAGTTCTTCACCGATTGCTTTGAAATTTACACACAACGTTCCATTCGCATCCCAGCAAATTTATATATACATATTATATAGATGTCACGTCTGTGACGGGGAAAAAACATGCTTTTTTTGAAAAACTGTTTTTTCATATGTTTTTCAGGGGAGGGAAATCGTCGAAACCTTTTTACAGAAAGCTTTCAAATTTTGACACATCGTTGCATTCGAACAGGCGCGTCTTTTTATATATTTACTATATGCATGCCACACCTTTGACAGGAAAAAACATGCTTTAAAATAAAAAAAACGCCATCTGTTGGACGTAAGAGCAACACATGCTGAAATCTCTGAAAGTTCTTCACCGATTGCTTTGAAATTTTGACACGATGTTCCATTCGAATAAGCGCGTGTTTTTATATACTGATTATATAGTTGCCTTACCTGTCACAGCCACAGCAGGTAACTGTGGCTCAGTTACCTGCTGAGCCGCAGCAACGCGTGGCCGGGTACAGCTAGTTGTATAATAAGTGTAATACATTCTATTGTAATTCACTTTTTCTACTCCTTTGAAAACGAACATGAGTTTTGGAGAACTCCTCTTTCAACTAAACCCTGATGCAAGAATAATAGTTAGAGGTATAGAAGCCCTAAACCAGAAGATAGTAAATACAAAATATGCGGTCATATTCAGTGAGATATGTTTAAAAGAAACCTACTGCCAGTATACACCAATATAAATATATGTTGTTGAATATGGCCGAAAGGGTAAGATTAATGATTCTAGCACGAATCTTCTCAATGTTTCTTATGTTTTACTTCACTGTCGGGGGGTAGATAAAATTATTTCTCCAAAGTTTATTTTCACACTTTATTTATGGTCTAACGCCTAGAAGCATTTTGCAAGACAATTCTTACATTTTCAAAGACAATTTTATATACTCTGTTCATGCTTATATTTGTGTTTGAGTGAGTTGATTTTTTGGGTTGAGAGAGCAACCCTCCCCTGTACCCCATCCTCCCCGCCATTCCCTCCTTCCCATCCTCTCGTTCTCCCGACCATTCCCTACTCTCCTGACCTTTCTTCCTCCCCACTATCCCCCACTCCCTGTCCCCTCGTCTTCCCCCACCATCCACCACTCCCCCGTCACCTCGTCCTCCCACCATTCCATCCCTTCCTGTCATCCTCCCCACCATTCCCTTCTCCCCTGTCTCCTCGTCCTCCCCACCAATACCCCCCTCCCCGTCCCCTCGTCCTCCTCACCACCTTACAGGCCAGTCTCCTCCCTCCTGCTACAAGGGAGCACTGGGTTGATCTCGACTCCTTAGGTCATTCCCGATAAAATCACCATTAATCCTGCCATGTTTAATGAAGCTCTAACAGACAACAAGGCAGACATTCCCTTAAAGATATACATCTTTAACCTAAGCTTGCACAATCTAGCAATCACACACCAGTTATTTTACACTGTAATTTGTTCTATAAATCTCTAACTCGAATCCCGATCCAGAATTTAAACAGATATTTTCTGAATTTAAACTTAACTTCATTGTATTCAAAGTTTCGTGCTCTATATTTGTCTTGATATATTTAGCACTCCTATTAATTCTCCCATTTGTTATATCCTTTCATCAATTTATATTCATGTTTAATCTATCATATTGGAGGTATCTAAATCCTGGGATTAACTTTCCCATTCTTCTATTTATACGTTCAGGTGAAAATTCTGCCCATTTTACTGCAAGATGACCATAATTTTACTGCATAATATAAATGGGGCCTAGCAAGTGCAATTTAAGCAGAAAAATAATATTAGATGTCTTATTTATAATGCTTCTAGATATTTTTAATAAATGCATTATAACGAAACATTTAGCACGAAAAGAGTTTGTTAGGAACTGGTATGAAAATAAAATGTATATAATAATGAATACACTAACCATAGCATCTTTTAAAATAGTCATGACTATTTCATATTTATCTATATTTCTCTTAATCCCACGAATCATTGGTTGAAATATTACTCACCAAATACGTGAAAACATCGTTGTTATCTTCACACACAGAAATCACAATAACGTGATATATCAAATGAACAAATCCACAAGGGCCTTGATGAGGGTTCGAACCTATACGCCGGATGTTCCCAGAACCTGAACATCCAGTTCTTCGTGGGGGCAATAACACTCCAGGTTCTAATCCAAAGTCCACAGGGCTGGTAAGTGGGGAAAGAAGGATGCGGTGATGATGCAGGATAACTTGAAAGTGTTTTGCGAGAGGAGGTAGAGAGGGGGAGAACAGGTGAGTGACCTAACTGCTCTGGGTATTTTGGTGAGAGGTGATACTGTAGTGTGGTTTTGGGGTGATGTGTGATCTGGGATGTTGTGATTTGTGTGGTGCTCGTTTTTTTAAATATTATGACGTGCAGCCAGCTCGCCGCAGTGGTTCCCGGAGAGATGTGCATTCGCAGTTTGAATTCAATGGTTTGTCTGGAAATTGGGGCTTATGTGTTAGACTTCAATCTTCTGGTAGTGAGACCTAGGTGAACAATGGAGCTGGTGGTTCCCACTCGTCCTCGGCTGGCAGGTTGCTCAGAACTCTTGGTTTTGGGAAGCCCCTGCCATGTATATATCTTCGTACTTTTTACTGTAGGGACATTCTCCTTATCCTGTGGGGCTACACGGGTATTTCATAGATAGTTGTATTATGTATCACAAAGGGGTCATCACGGTTGGGTAGATACATGCTCTTCATTTTGTGTAGCTGCTTGATCGAGAGGCTGTGCAGGCAAACGTTCATTGGGTCCATTTTCAATGTGGTATGTAGGTTGTCGGTGTCTATATTTCCCTGTCCATAAGCAATATGCTAGCCACAAATCGCAACGCTCTGTTCTGAACGTGCTGCAGCTTAAACATGTTAGATTTTTTGGCTAGAGTGAGCAGGATCTACAAGTACTCCAGGAGGGCCTGATCAGTACCTTGGAGAGGTGTAGTTTCACGTGTTGTGGTGCCTGATGGAAGCGGTAAAGCTTGGCGAGCCGCGCCTTGGCCATCCCGACTTTTGATTGATGTGTTCATCGGAGTTTAGTAACCGAGATATGTCATATCCTAGGATCGTGGTAGAGTTCTGGACCTGCGTCAGAGTGCTTCCAATATTAATGGCTCCCAGCATGCTGGCTCATCATCCTATCGAGCAGAGCTGTATTTTACTTGGGGTGGTCACTATCTTCCACTCCTATTCTCAACCCCTCGTGTTGGCCAGTTCTTCTTTTACCTTTCGGATCACTTCGTCGTGCTTCGTACCAACAGGCCAACAGGTTTAGATATGACAACGTGTATGACGTCGTCGGCGAATTGGGTTATGATGATGGTGTCATATATGGGGAGTTGAAGGTCGTTGATGAAGAGGTTGAATAGTACCAGCTGACGCACGACCCTGGGGTACCTCCCGCTGACGGGGTAAATGCCGACACTACTTTCGAGTTGAACATTGGGATGACCTTCCTGCGCTTCAGAAAGATCTTGATCAGTCTCAGGAAGGTCTAGTAAGGTGGTCAACTTGAATAGAATACCGTCATGCCAAAGGCTATCAAAGGCCTTCTGAACATCTCTGGTTGCTATTAGTGCCATTTACTTCTGCTTGCGAATGGTGTTGGCTGTGTCCTATATGATGTTAATAGCATGTTGGGTCCTGAGGCCGAAATGCTCTTCTGTGTAGGTGGTGGTATTCCATGTAACAGTTTACCCTATTTGAAATTATTTTCTCGAAGCATTTACTCGTCGTTCCAGCAGTGATATGGGCCCATAGTTCTCTGGGATGTGCTTGTTCTTTCCCGGCTTGGGAATGAAGATCATCTTCGCTGTCTTAAACGCTGGAGTAAGGAGCCCTGTTGCCAATACGCCGTTGTAAATGTTGAGCAGCGTTTGTAAGTAGTTGATGGGGAGGATTTTGAGTTGGTTGGCAGTGGTTCCAGTTAGCCCCGGCGCCCTTGTCTTCCTCAGGATATCCCTCATTTCGAGCAGAGTGATGAGCCTGGTAATGGGGTAGTCAGAGTCGAGCTGCATCTGGTCAATGGAAGGTCTACTAGTAGGTGCTCCTCGTTGGCTGTTATTCAATGGTTGACGATTCGGTGGTTTTCAAAGTTGGACTGGGTGGGATTTTCAGTGACGATTGCATTCCAGAGCCGTCCCATTAGATTAGCCTACAGTTGGGGTCCTCAACTTTGGTCGTTATCATCACGTTGTTGGCGTCGGAGTATGTGTAGTTAAAGTGGGAGAGTAAGTAAGTAATTATCAAAAGAAGACACCAACCCAGGAGGGCTATGTATCATCATCAAATGTGCAGAATAATCATAGGGCGCTAAATATCACTAAGGATGCCAATATGAGAACAGAAACACACAAGGCAAAGGATATCAAAGGTGTCCGATTAACCAAGAATTCTTTTGAGGGACAAGTGATTGCAAGCAAGACACACGTTCGTCCATGAAGTCAGGACATTCAACAACGTTATGCACGACCATAAGAGGGACACTGCAGTTTGTACAATAGGGAGCAGGACGGCGCTCCATTGGGTGCCCGTGAGTTAAGCGTGTATGGCCAATATGCAACCTCGCCAGAGCCATTTCCCACCGCCGGTTACGGTGGTAGGAGGAAGGCCATGTGAATAAACTACTCTTAAGAGCACGCAGCTTGTTACCATTAATAGAAGAAAAAATCCTGCAAACGGGCAAGGATTGGAGGAATGAGTAACTGGGTAAAAGTCGGAATAAGAAATACCTTTATGGGAGATGGGACAAGTGCAGATACCTTCCTTAGTGGCAGCGTCCGCTGCCGCTAAGGAATGTGTGTGTGTGTGGTGTGTCCTTAAATGTGCTCATTTAAGGACACACCAATATGGCTGGGAACTCAGCAAAACTCCACTGTCTTAAATCTACTTTAGATAAGACACAGCCAATATTGAATCCCGACTATCACCAGATGAACTGAATTAAAGGACTCCAGAGCTATGAGAGCACTGCAAGAGTCAACTACAACAACAAGGAGGACTGACAGCGAGGAAGCAGTTGACGAAGAACATAGAGAATAGCATAAAGTTCGGCTGTGTAGATGCTAGTCTCTGGAGGCAGGCGACACATATAGGTGTGTTGGTGAAGATGAAAATGGACCCATCGGTGAAGATGAAAGCGGGAGTGTGAAGAAAAGTGTTCAAAGAAAAGGAACTGTAGGAGGGGTAAAACTTTAGTCACGTTGTTAGGAACCAGACTTCATCGACGGAGCATGGAGCAGCGACGTCAACGCCATCTGTGAGTCTGCTCCCTAAACCCCCGCAAAATGGACGACGCCATCTGGTGGTGGCGGTATGATACCTGCTAGAGACTAGATTCCTGCCTTGGTCAGCCCGAGGAGTCGCTGTAGCTGACCCCTGGTGAGGTGGCGCCTAGAAAATCAGCGTCATCTCTGCTTCTCAATATCGCAGTTCCTGGTTCCATGACTTTATACACATGAGATCTGTAGGCAGTTTTGGTTCTCCTCCTTCCTTACCCATGGGAGATTCCATCTGGGCGTATAACCTTTCCTCCCACCTAGTACCTTCCTTACTTCCGCTGGTAATCTCATCTTCCAGTGTTCCGGTTAGCTTCTCCTACCTCGGGATTCTCCGTGCTCGAAGGTGAGACCTCCTGGAATGTCTTATTCAACTCCTCACACACTTCCTTGTCATTTGTAGTGAATCCGTCAGCCCCATTCCTCAGTTTCATAACCTGTTCCTTTACTGTTGTTTTCCCTGATGTGGCTATGCAACAATTTAGGCTGAGTCTTTGCCTTGCGTGGCGATATCATTTCGTATTGTCTTTCCGCATCTCTTCTCATCCTGACATATCATTCCATGGCTGTCTGGTATCTTTCTCTGCTCTCCAGAGTCCTGTTATTCTCTATGTTTCTCCATGCCCTTTTAATTTGCTGCTTTAGCAAGCCTACATCTCTGATTAAACCATGGGTTTCTCATTTTCATTTCTCTGTTTTCCTTTTGGACCTGTGGACAATTTTGTTTGCTGCGTCCTTGCACTTCCGCGTGATGTAATCCATCATATCTAGAGGTCCTCTTTCCCCTGAGCTCTGTTTCCCATGCTATTTCTGCCAGAAATCTTCTTATCCCCGTCATAGTTTTCCTTTCGGTATGCTAACCTTTTTGGTTTCGGTATCCTCCTCGAGATCAATAACCCTTCTGCAATCAGGTACTCAAACACCAGTACCCTGTGGTCTCTCAGTCCTACTGGGTCCTCAAAACCGATTTCGCTTATCGAGTGGGTCAGAAGTGAAAGACCTAGGTCGAGTCTCGCTGGTTTCGTCATGCCTCCCCCATACCCCCCCCCCCTCTCCTTGTGGGTTCGCCGACATGTGGGTTTAATAAAAGTTTCTTGTCACCACTTCCAATAGTTGGCTCTCCACGTATCCTCGCCTCCTGCGGGATCCTTGTTCTCACAGTCAATCCTTCCGTGATGCATGTCGCCCATGATGAGGCAGGTTGGGATCTAGTTCTACAGGCAGCAGAGGCTGCCTCCAATTATAGTGTTAACTGCCATGTATTTTTTTCATACTCTTGACTGGGTCTTCTGTCATTTGGTGGAGGGTTGTTATTACTGCTACTACTATCTTTGGTCCTCCCATTGTCATGGTGCCTGCTATGTAATCTCTGAACTCCTCACAGCCCGGGATGGCCATCTCCTTAAAACTTCATTCCTTTCTCATGAGGAGGGCCACTCCGCCTCATCCCCTACCTACCCTCTCTTTCCTTATTACTGTGTACTCCTGGGGAAAACACGGCATTCGTTATGATTCCCGAGAGTTTTGTTTCAGTGAGTCTGATTACATCTGGGTTCACTTCTTGTGCTCTTTCCCTTAGTTCACTTGTCTTGCTTGTGATCCCATCTATGGGATCACAAGGATATGTGATCCCATAGATGGATATGTGTGTGTGTGTGTGTGTGTGTGTGTGGTGTG
>WNGS01136108.1:92928-106328 GCA_020271785.1 Procambarus virginalis
TTGTTGAATATGACTGAAAAAGAAAGATTAATAATTCTAACACGAATTATCTCAATATTTCTTATGTTTTTCTTCACTGTCGGTGGTAATGGAAATATCAATTCTCCAAATTATTTTTTATTTAGGATTTGACGCCTGAACGCGTTTCGAAATGGCTTATTTCATTTCCGAAGATTTAATTTACACTAATTCATCGTACTGATACTTTTTCGGGTGAGGTGATATGGTACAAAAGTTTTGGGTGAAGTGAACAAACTTTAGACAAACACAAGACAGAACACGAAACAATGGGTATAAGTTGGGTATGAGAACATAAGAATGGAAGTAACTGCAGAAGGCCTATTGGCTCATACCTTCTCTTACTGCTTCTATGTTGGTTCGGGGTCTTGTAGTGGGTAGAATACAGTTGTGCATTAATGCATTAATTGGATATTAAATGCTGGTGTTGACTTTTTGATGTGTAGAGCATCGCTGATGTCGAGCCGCATGCTATCAGAGTACCTATCGATGATTTCTGTGTTGTTTGTTAAGATTTCTCTGGTGATGGTATGGTTGTGAGAAGAAATTATATTTTCCTTAATGGAGCCCTGTTGTTTATGCATTATTAATCGCCTGGGAAGAGACGTTGTTGTTTTGCCTATATACTGAGATCTTTGGGGCTTACAGTCCCCAAGTGGGCATTTAAAGGCATAGACGACGTTGGTTTCCTTCAAGGCTTTCTGCCTGGTGTATGGGGAGTTTTTCATAAAGAGATATGCCGTTTTTTTTATTCATAGTAAATTGTCAATTGTATTTTCAGATTTTTGGTTGTACAGATAACGTTCCTATCAACAATATCTTTCAGGAACCTTTCCTCCGTTTTATGAGCCGTCGAAAAGAAGTTCCAGTAAAATAGTCTTATAGGGGGTGCAAGTGTTGTGTTGGTTGACTCTTCAGAGTTGACTCTTCGTGGCGTTTCACCTTTCTTTTTATGATGTCTTCAACAAAACCGTTAGAAAAGCCGTTATTGACTAGGACCTGCCTTACCCTACAGAGTTCTTCATCGACTTACTTCCAGCCTGAGCTGTGGCTGAGAGCACGGCCGACATAAGCGTTAACAACACTCCTCTTGTAACTATCTGGGCAGTCATTATTGACAGTGAGGCACATTCCTATATTTGTTTCCTTTGTGTACACTGCAGTGTGGAAGCCTCCACTCCTTCCGCGACTGTTTCATCCAGAAAGGGCAGCTTCCCATTATTCTCCATCTCATAAGTGAAACTCAACACAGAATTCCGCTCGAATGCCTCCTTCAGCTGCTGCAGACGTCTGACATCAGGTACCTGTGTAAAAATGTCGTCAACATACCTGCAGTATATAGCGGGTTTCAAGTCCATGTCAACTAAGACCCTCTGCTCGATGGTACCAATGTTGAAATTCGCAAACAGGACACCTAGGGGAGAACCCGTGGCGACCCCATCTACTTACTTATACATGTGCCCATCCGGGCTCAAGAAGGGTGCCTCTTTAGTGCAGGCTTGGAGTAGTTTCCTCAGTATGTTTTCTGGTATGTCTTAAGGAGTGCAAGCTGGGTCCCGAGACACTCTGTCCGCTATCATCCCGATTGTTTCATCCACAGGTCCGTTGGTAAATAGTGACTCTACATCCAATGAGGCTCTTATCCCAGTGGCCCGTGCTCCCCACAGTAAGTCAACAAATTCCTTGGGAGACTTCAGGCTTAAAGTACAAGGTACATAAGGAGTCAGCAACCCGTTGAGTTGCTTAGCCAGTCTGTATGTGGGTGTGGGTATCTGGTTGATAATTGGCCGAAGTGGGTTTCCAGGCTTGTGGGTGTTGACATTTCCATAGGCATACTCAGGTTTGTATTCCCCATCAACTTTTGGCAGGTGGAGTCCGGATTTCTTGGCGTTCACGGTTTCGATCAACCTGTTTACCTTCGTTTTCAATTCGGCTGTGGTGTCCTTCGTTACCCTTTGGAATTTAGGTTGGTCAGAGAGTATTAGGTTCATTTTTGCCAAATATTCGTTTTTTTTTAAGAATAACGTATATTGGCGATTGTCACTTCTCCTGACAACTATCTCCTTGTTCTCGCGAAGGCTCTTAGCTGCCGCTTGGAGTTTGGGGGACAGTGTGGTGCTTGTGTAGTTAGCTCGAATCTTTCCTCCTTCTGCAATAAGTTCTACTTGTATAATGTCTTTAGTGGTAACCTTCTTTTGCGTCTCGAGGTCGAATATGTCGTCCAATAGGATCTCCAACTCTACTTTCCGGGAAAACTCACTTGTTCTGGACATAACGTGACAGTTTATACCCAGATTTAAGCGTGATTTGGTCCCCAGTGAGGGTGATTTCAGCAAGGTTTAAGCAATTCCATTCCAGCAATTAAGCGAATGATTAGAGGCCTTGGGGACGAAACGTCCTCAACCTATTCTCAAACTTTAAATGGTGAGATGCCGAGCTTGCTTGAACGCTGAAGCTTCGGCGACTAATCTGAATATCTAGTGGACCATTTTCGGTAAATATAATTGAATATATATATATATATATATATATATATATATATATATATATATATATATATATATATATATATATATATATATATATATATATATATTATATATATATAGAAACTTTTAGACACACAAACCCACAGACTCGAACCCTGGCCAACACAATGGTAGGTACGCACTTATACCCACTGCACTACACTCAGAGCTCTAATAGAGGTGGGAATTCTGGAGTATATTTGTTAAATACTCCAGAATTCCCACCTCTATTAGGGCTCTGAGTGTAGTGCAGTGGGTATAAGTGCACACCTGCCATTGTGGTGGCCAGGGTTCGAGTCTCCTGGTGGGTGTTGTGTGTCTAAAAGTTTCTATACTTTCTGACTTGCGTGTTTAGGCAAGTGTGTGTGCATATATATATATATATATATATATATATATATATATATATATATATATATATATATATATATATATATATTGTGACGATAATCTCTTTCAAGAGAGATTGAGCCTGCTCTTCCCTATCTCAGTCACGTTATTATACAAGTACAAGATGCTACATTCAAGATACGTCCACCAGTAGCACAAAACGTTTTGACCAGGAAGCAAAACGTACCCTACAAACCCCCCCTTCACCCCCCTTCAAGCCGGCTCGCCACCGTCTTCAACGAGCTAACTACCCATTCTCCGCCTGCCTGCTCCTGATTGGCGAACCGCCGACTGCACACCTGCACTCACGCCATCTACCTGAGTCGACGTCTGGGCCAGCTCAAGCCGTCATCTTCAGAATATCCTTGTGCTCCACGCAGTGAACAATTAACTGATACTGCTGTATCAGCTGGATATCTCGCAGCTAGCGCTATATTCTCAGCGCCTGATTTTTATTGTATTGTAATATATTAATATTGTAGAGTCATTTCATCCCTATTAACTTTTTGTTCTATTATTTTTTGACTTGTTTAAATTTCACTACAATTCAGCCAAGGGATTGTCTTTGTTCATATTTTGTTTTCTAAAGTAATTAAAGTTTTATTGTTTATACTTTGAGTTTTGCGTGTCTTCCCTTACTTTACCACAGACAACAGGCAAACAGTCTCTTTTTTTTTTGGAAGTGTGACCAGGCATTGACACCTGCCATTGGAGGACTGCCGAACATCAACACTCCAACACTTTACCGTCACATTTCATGGGGGCCTGTCCTTGGAGCTTCACTCAGGTACTGGTACCAGAACGTAAATTTGTGGTAAGCGTACTTGGCTTTGATACAGTTGCTTTTCAATATTTTCAATATTCAATTTATTATTCATATGGTGCTGTGTGTATTGTGCATTCCGGGAGTAGCATATGGTGAGTGTGAGACAACTTTGGATTGCATGGTGACTGTAGGCCTCAGTCATTCTCTTAACTGGTCATCTCTCCCTCCGTGTTATTACTCGTGTTTACCACCTTTTGTCCCTAGGATATTTCTCATATTTTCGGCAGATCATCATATTGGTACCCTGGTACTTTGGTTTGTCTTCGGGTCAAAAGCACCCAATCTTTTGCAATACGACCAAAGGAGGATAAAGAGGGCCATAGTTCCTCTAAGCACGGACTTCGTTGCTGAGTTGGGACCTCAGCAGCAGTTCTCGTCACCAGTTGACACTCGCACCCCTACACGTCGGTCAGAGATGATGATATTTACTTAGGTAGGGAATTAGCTTTCTTTTTTCAGAGCACGAAAGTTCGCTAATTCTGTGAGTATCATATTTCATTCAGTGGGAAAAACTTGCTTATGTCCTATAGAGACTCGGCAAGGTATGCCTACATTCTTGGACTACCTATTCACTTTTGGAGCAATTAAATGTTTCATTTGTTTTAGAAACTCAGTTTCGCTTACTTAGTAGGATTTTCTTGCCCTTATCCTCTTACATTGAGTACCGGGTACAAGATTTCATGCGATCTTGATTTATTAATCATTTACCATCTTGAAATTAACATTAATTGTTAACGATTTCACAGGATAGGAACCAGTTGCCACGTTGTCCTGTTTCTGACATTCACCATATCACAACAGTATATTCGTTGAACATTTATTTGCTAATTTTCACCATGTTTCGTCTCCAAGCTTTCTGTGCAGATCGAACAGGTGAAATAGGGTACTTAAGTCGTGCCAAGAGGACAGAATTACAAACTCTTGCACATGAGTATCAACTAGATGTTCCCCATGGAGCCAACAAAAATGAATTGCATAACTTAATTATGGATCACTTCTTAGATGAAGGGACAATTGACCATGAAACTCACGAAACTTATTGTATTGCAGATAAACATGATTTGGCCACTATGGAACTCAAAATCGAACTCGCAAAGCTCGAGAAGGAGCAACAGCAAGCAGCTCTACAACTGAGGGAAAGTGAAGCTGCAATGAGGGAACGAGAGGCCGCCCTGGCAAAAGAAGCAGCTGCCATGAAGAAGGAAGAACAAGAACGTGAGATGGCCCTATTCAGAGAGCGTGAGCGAGTACAGCTTGAAGCAAAACAACCCCACCTGGAGATACAAAGCGAGCATGACAAACAGCATGCGGCTATGGCTATAGAATGTCGTCAACAAGAACTCACGTTGGAAACTACACACCACGCTCAGCACCAACAAGCTACCGCTAGTCTTCCTGTAAGTTTCAATGTCTCCCATGCAAGTAAGTTAATGCCACCATTCGTAGAGACAGAGATCGACGTCTTTTTTACCACCTTTGAGACCCTAGCTAACCAACTTAGCTGGCCTGCCGACTGTCATGTTCACAGAAAATGGTACCATCCGTTTTCTATGTGCGGCGGCTGGACGCCACTAGAGAAGAGGTAAACAAAGCACACAGGACGCTACCAGCTTGGGAGCTACTCTATCATGTAGTTATTTTAGTATTAAAGTCAGTAACCAGGAATGACTTTACATCAACCTTACTACCAAGACTATCTCAGCTATACACAGACACCACACTGGCGACGAGGATGAACTGGGAACGCAGGTATTTTGTTCAACAAAACACAAGGAAGGAGCATGCTGTCTCGCTCAGAGGAAGGAGAAGCTGTCTGTGAGCATCATACCCGATGCTGTATGCAACCCCATGCTGTGTGCTGACTGTTGCTGTGTGCTGATCGTTGCTGTGTGCTGGCCGTTGCTGTGTGCTGGCCAATGCTGTGTGCTACCCAAGCTGTGCTGAGTGTTGCTGTGAGAGAGGAATCTGCCGACGCTGTGTACGAAACGACGCTTTGATGCAGTGTACAAAACCTGATGTTTTGGTTACGAAACGACGCTCCGTGCTACAAAATTCTTCACGCTGTGAACCAACTGCTGCCTACTGCTGCCAACTGCTGCCTACTGCTGTACCAACTGCTGCCAATTGCTGTACCAACTGCTAACAACTGCTGTGTTGCTGTGAGTAGGAACAACACATGTACACAAGGGCTAGGTAAGAAGTCAGTTGCTGCTGTGTTGTGCACTGTTGTGAACTTTTGCATTAAAATGCTTGTGTGCTTTGCAAAATTAAAGTAATTACAGTGAATTCTTAAATAACATATACAGTGCAGTAAGTGTTATATATTCTGAGGAACATTTTAAGTGATAAGTTTAAATTTATTCAGTAAAAATGGCAAATATACCTCAGTTTCCTGCATTTGATCCTGACTGTGACCAGACAAACCTGTCACAGAGGTGGGTCAAATGGCTTAAAAGGTTTGAAAATTTGTTGATAGTTTCTGACATCAAAAGTGCTGAAAGAAAGCGTGCCTTTCTGCTTCACTATGCAGGTGATAGAGTTTGTGACATCTTTGATACACTGAAAGATACTGGTGGTGCTAAAGATTATGACACTGCCAAGGCCAAATTAACTGAGCATTTCAAACCAAGGCAAAATACTGCTATGGAAATTATGCATTTCAGGAGAGCAAAACAACTCTCTAATGAAACTGTTGATCAATACCATACACGTCTGCAGGGTTTAGCAACCCACTGTGAGTTTGCTGATGTTGACAAAGAAATCAAACAGCAAATAATTGAAACATGCACATCTACACGTCTTCGTCGAAGAGCTCTAGAACTTGTTGATGATGAAAGTTCTCTTAACAAGATACTGGATATGGCTCGTCGAATGGAAGATGCTGCACGTGATGCTCGTGCCATGGAGTGCAGTGCCAACAACGGTTCTGCCACTGTTACTAACAGTCATGAAGTATGTAAGGTTCAGGGAGTACACCATGATCATAGAAGATATCATGCCAAACCTAACATTAAATTGAGCCGAGAACCACATCACAACTGGAGTCATGGAACAAGACTCAAGCAGTCACAACGACTCACATCAGAGGTTGTCAATAATAAATGTTACAATTGTGGAGGAGACTACCCACACCAAGATAATGTTTGTCCTGCACAAGGTAAGAAGTGCTATGAGTGTAGAAAACTAAATCATTTTGGTGCTATGTGTCGTTCCGCACTAAAGAAACCACAATCAATAAATAAAAGCAATGTACGAGGATCAAGTCATAGGAGTCGAGGTGGCAAACACAATATTGCACCTCAAATCAAGAATGTTAATAATATACAAGACAACATTTCATTACAACCAGTCTCAGATGACAGTGAATGTGATTATATTTATGGAGTACAATCAATCACAAAATGGAATGATCTTCCAAACAACCCAGAGACTATAGTATACATTGCTGGCATTTGTCTCAAAATTCTCATTGACACTGGATCAAACATTGACACCATTGCTGAGTGCCACTATGAAAATTTAAAAAACAGTTCCCAAAGCTTGAAAACTATAATGGCAAAGCCACTGCCTATGCTTCAAAGGTAGCCTTACCAGTGATTGGAACTTTCACTGCAGAGATTAAGTCAAAGAATGCAATGCTCATTACTACATTCCATGTTGTTAGGAATGCAAAGGAGTCTTTACTCAGTTACAAGACTTCAACCAAATTGGGGCTACTTCAGCTTTCTAATGCTGTAGCAGTGGAATCTGCAAACAATGTTGATGCTATTGTTGCTGAATTTTCTGATCGGTTTAAATCCATAGGTTGTTATACTGATAGCAAGGTACATCTGCATATCAACCCAGATGTAATTCCAGTTGCCCAACCACATCGCCGACAACCATTCCATACTCGCAAGAAAGTCGATGCCGAACTGGATAGGCTGATAGAACTAGATATCATTGAACCGGTAACAGGCCCAACACCATGGGTAAGCCCAATTGTCACTCCACCAAAGCCGAAGAATCCAGATGAGATACGCATTTGTGTAGACATGCGTGTTCCCAACAAGGCAATAATGCGTGAACGCCATCCTACACCCACTGTAGATGATATGATATACCGCTTGAATGGTGCAACTGTATTCAGCAAGTTAGATTTAAACAAGGGCTATCATCAGCTTGAACTTGATGATGAGAGTCGATTCATCACAACGTTTACGACACATCGAGGTCTGTATAGGTACAAGCGCCTGAGTTTTGGTATTAACAGTGCTGCTGAAGTATTCCAGCACATCATCAGCCAGGTATTGCAAGATATACCTAATGCTGACAACATGTCTGATGACATCATTGTTTATGGCCGTACCCAAGCTGAACACGACAAAGCTCTTCGTGCAACATTGCAACGCTTACGAGAAAAGAATTTGACGCTAAGCCGAGCAAAGTGTGAGTTCAATCAACATAAAATTGAATTCTTTGGACATGTACTTAGTGACAAAGGTCTGTCTCCAGATCCTAAGAAAGTTGCAGATATCAAGAATGCTGCACCTCCTTCAACATCCACTGAAGTACATAGTTTTCTGGGAATGGCAAACTACTGTTCTCGCTTCATTCCAGATTTTGCTACCATTACGAAGCCTCTACGTGAGCTCCTGAAGAAAAATGCATCATGGTACTGGAGCGATGTCGAGCAAAATGCATTTGATGCTGTGAAAGATGCACTAGTAGAAAATGCGACTGCTGCATACTTTGATCCATCAATGGACACTGAGTTAACGGTGGATGCTAGTCCTGTTGGTTTAGGTGCTGTGTTAGCCCAACACAAACCTGGTCAACCAGATTCAAGAGTAGTAATTGCCTACGCCAGCCGTTCTCTCACAGATGTTGAGCAACGATACAGTCAGACAGAGAAGGAAGCTCTTGCTCTTGTATGGGGCTGTGAACACTTCAATGTGTATCTGCTTGGTGCACCCTTTACCACGATAGTCACTGACCACAAACCGTTGGAGACCATCTTCAATAATCCAAAGTCCAAACCACCAGCTCGCATTGAGAGATGGGCTCTTCGTCTGCAACCATACAACTTTACGGTGAAATACAAGCCAGGTGCAGGCAATCCCGCTGATTACATCAGTCGACATCCTGCCAACAGTTTCACCATCACCAAGCATCAGCAAGTTGCCGAGGAATATGTACACTCTGTAACCTGTGATGCAGTCCCTAAGGCTCTCACTCTTGATGAAATACGTACTGCAACCCTAGAGGACCCAACTCTGCAAGCAACAGTGGATGCATTGACTAAGAAAAAGTTTCCACGCATCCCACCCTCAGGAGTTGACCAAGATGCATTCAAAGCACTTGAACGCATCCAGACAGAATTAAGTGTTACGCAACAACGCGACACCGTGCTGCGAGGTACTCGTATCGTCATTCCAGCTGTTCTCCAGCAACGTGCTCTGAAGCTTGCACATCAAGGACACCAAGGTCTTGTAAGGACCAAACAGCTGCTACGAGAAAAGGTGTGGTTTCCTGGCATTGATCGTCAAGCTAAGGACATGCATGATGCCTGTGTCCCTTGCCAAGCTGCAGTGGATACTTCAAGACCAACACCTCTACAACCTTCACCACTACCTGCTGCACCATGGATGGAAGTATCGATGGATTCTGTGGACCGCTACCAACTGGAGAGTACTTGATGGTAGTCATTGATGATCACTCACGTTATCCAGAAGTAGAAATCATCACTTCCACATCTGCAAAGGCTGTCATCCCGAAACTCGACAAGATCTTTTCAAACTTTGGCATTCCTGAAGTTGTCAAGACGGACAATGGACCGCCATTTAATGGACAAGACTTTGTCAACTTTGCTGAGCATATTGGATTCAAACACCGCCGTGTGATGCCACTACATCCACAAGCAAATGGAGAAGTCGAGAGATTCATGCAACCTCTCATGAAAGCTGTACGCTGTGCTCATGCCGAAGGACGATCCTGGAAACAAGCTATGTATGCTTTTCTCAGGAACTACCGTGCAACACCGCATGGAACACTGGGCAAGTCGCCTGGCGAACTTTTATTTGGACGTCCTATGAGAATCGCACTACCTGTCATGCCAGCCAAGGTAACGGATAAACGTCTCGCTCAGAAGGATGCACTAGCCAAGGGCAAAATGAAAATTGCTCATGATCAACGTGCAAAGGAACAATTCATAAAGGTTGGAGATACTGTTCTCGTTAAAAAGAAAAAAGAGGGAAAGCTAGATATGCCGTATGATACAAAACCATATAAAGTGATTAGTGTAAAAGGAACTATGGTAACAGCGAGTAATAGAGATCATAGTATAACACGTAATATGGCTTATTTCAAAGTGATTCCAAATAGTGTAGAAAATGATGAAGTGCAAAGTCGTGCAAAAGAAAAAGAAAAAATGAGTTATAACTCGATAAACAATTCATCGAGGGATATTTTTGTATTTAAGGACTCTCGTCCAAAACGACATGTTAAACGCCCTACACGATATGATGATTAATTGTGTTCCTATGTAATGCAAAGTATTTACTTGTTATGCTAACTAAATTTAATATTGTTTGAATAATGCAGATCTCTCATTCAATATTTTGTAACTTTGTATTACAGTTTCTTTCATGTTTGTTTAACATTGCATATGTATTTTTAACATTGAAATCCTTTGTGGTAAAGATTGTTTAAATTCTTTGTGTGTTTAATTAATGTTAAATGTATGCAATATCTCTTGATATGTTAATAACTTACTTTGTGTCAATAACTTTGCTTTGTGCTACAAGCATGGTAGACATCCTGTATTCATTCTTTTTAAAGAAAAGGAGGGATGTCATGTTCACAGAAAATGGTACCATCCGTTTTCTATGTGCGGCGGCTGGACGCCACTAGAGAAGAGGTAAACAAAGCACACAGGACGCTACCAGCTTGGGAGCTACTCTATCATGTAGTTATTTTAGTATTAAAGTCAGTAACCAGGAATGACTTTACATCAACCTTACTACCAAGACTATCTCAGCTACACACAGACACCACACCGACCAATGGTCTACCCTTCTCAGAGTACATCTCACAGGTAGAGCAGCAGTCACTCTCAGTACCTTGGCGTCTGAGAATGACTACAAGACCCTGAAGCAAGCAGTGTTGGACGCCTACCTTCTCTCCACCGAAAGCTACCGACGAAAATTGCGTGATTACCTAAAGGCAAGTACCACCACCTTTCTAGAATTTGCTAATACCAAAAGGAGATATTTTATGAAATGGCTGGAAGCAGCACATGTCTTTACCTTTGCAGAAAGGTCAACATACTAGTTGAAGAATTCTTGAGGCGTGTACCTCCTCCCGTCCGTTTATATTTAGCAGATAAAGAAGAGACCGACTACATAAAATGTGTGAAGTCGGCTGACACTTACAGCCTCATCCACCGGCTGACACCAGAACCACCTTCCAGTAAGAAGTCTTGGTACAGTTACGAGAAATGAGTACAGATCAAGCTAGCTCTCAATTGTACTGTAAGTATTGTAGACGCTATGGACATACCATAGATAAATGTGGTAAGTCTCAATACAAAGGTAATACTGAATCCACTAAACCCAAACAGACTCCTCCTAAGTCCGGTAAGCCTGTGATGAATGTTGGTGTTCCTGTTAATGATCTTTCTCTCTTCAGTAAACACCTGTATCCTGGAACTGTCTCTACCAACGGTTCAGATTCGGAGGGACGTTTCAAACTGAAGATCTTGAGGGACACAGCGGCTCTTCAATCAATAATATTGAAATCAGCTGTGCCCAATATCGCCTACACGGGGAAACCGTCTTCATCACTGACCTCACTGCTACCACTCCTTATCCACTCGCCAGAGTCCACCTGGATTGTCCCTTCGTGACCGGTGAAGTCCAAGTCGCCATCAGGGAAAAGCCTTTTCCCATGCCTGGAGTGCAACTTCTCCTGGGCAACGACTTGGCAAAAGACCTGCAACAGACCAACCTGATCGTCATGGACAAACCCCAGGTGTGTACCTCTGTAATGGATAATCCCATCTTTGAGTATGTTCCAGCAAAGGTTCAAGAGAGTGATGAAGTTTCTCCTCCGGTTTTGGTGACCACCCGTGCACAAGCTGCACGACCACAACCAGCTGACTCTACTGCTACCGCTGTCCCTCAAGACCCTCAGAAACTACCCCCGAATCTTACCACTTGGAGTTCCGTAAGTTACAGAGGGAAGATCTTGCATTAACACCATTATTCTTCCAGGCTGAGACTCAACCTGACAGTATCCCTGGGTTCTTCCTAGAGAACGAGTTGCTCTACCGCAGATATAGACCCAGTAAACTGAAGGAGGATGACGATTGGGCCAATGTCGAACAACTAGTGATTCCCACCAGCCTGCGGCCCACTATTCTACACCTGGCCCATGGAGCACTTTCACACTACGGTTTTAACAAAACCTACCACGGAATTCGACAAGACTACTACTGGCCAGGTATGGTTAACGACGTCAAAAAGTACGCCAAACAGTGTCATACATGTCAGATGGCAGGTAAACTTAACATCTCTATCCCCAGAGCACCATTGACACCCATCCAGGTGCCTGCGGAACCTTTCCACAGACTTATCATAGACTGTGTTGGTCCTTTACCCCGGACCAGTTCTGGCAACAACTATATACTAACCATCCTGTGTCCTACCACCAGATTCCCCATAGCAGTTCCAGTAAAGAACATTACGGCTGCTACTGTGGTGAAACACCTATTGAAGATCTTCACCCAGTATGGATTTCCAAGGGAGGTTCAAAGTGACTGTGGCACCAACTTCACCAGTGATCTCTTCAAGAAGACACTGGAAGAGTTCAACATCACACAGGTATTGTCCACCCCTATCATCCTGCTTCACAGGGTTCTCTTGAGCGTAGTCATCAGACTATTAAAGCACTCCTAAAAAAATTTTGCAATGAGACCTCGAAGGATTGGGATAAACAACTTGACCTCATTATGTGTATTTTCAGAAGTCTTCCCAATGAGTCTCTAGGAGTATCTCCTTACGAGATGCTCTACGGACGTAAGTGCCGTACTCCTCTCAAAGCTTTTAAAGACTCTCTACGTGATGCCACCTTCAGTGAGCATCAGAATGTGCCCCAGTTTCTTCAAAACCTACAACACATTCTAGAGAGGGTACATAACTTTGCTAAGGACAATCTATTGAAAGCCCAGAAGAGGATGAAGACTCATTACGACCAACACAGCAAAGTAAGGAAATTTAAACTGGGAGACTTCGTGTTGGCCTATTTTCCTATCCCAGGTTCTCCCTTGCAAAACAGGTTTTCAGGACCCTACCGCATCAAGGATTGCAGAAACAACCACAACTAAGTTCATGAAACTCCAGATAGGCGGCGGAAGACCCAGTTGTGCCACGTCAACCTCCTGAAGCTTTATAACGGTACTCCTCCCACTGTGTTGATAACATACTCTTCCTTTAAAGTCCATACCTCCACAGTGAGACCTTCCCTGCTTCTCCTCCCGAAAGCACTGACACTGAGTAAGTGCCTTCCAACTCGGAAATCCTACTGATCTTCATACTTATTTTCAGGACAATATTGGTGCTCCTTTGCCATGTTCTAATCCCATTCTCGCCTCGCCAGAT
>WNGS01136108.1:107328-120670 GCA_020271785.1 Procambarus virginalis
AGAAGAAGTTTGTTACGGCCCTAATGGGACGCAACCGGGTTTTCTCTGATGGTAGTAGAGTTTGGGAATCCGGCCCCAAGTCAGTAGAGGCTTTCAAGGGGTGTGTTCCGTAATGCAATTTAAAAGCACGGGGAGGATACACAAATACACTTGTAAACTTAAATATATATTCCCACCACCACACGTATAAGGACACACACGGGAAGTATTACTACACAATCTATGTACAACGTTGTCCTCTTCAGAAGACACTGGGCACTTGGCGGCGCGCACTTGAATTAACTCCGATTCCTTCGTCCGTGGCCCACAATGGACCCACGATGATCGCGACGAATCTACCCTGGCCACAGGCCAGCCAGACCTCCGTCCCACTGGGTGCTTCGTCGTGATGGCCTTCAACCATGATCCAGCCCGTAGCTGGCAGGTACCGATCAGCCTCGCTGTTAAGGCCACTTCACGACCAATACTAGGGGCCTAGCCCTAGGCAGGAGCCTCAGGTGACACGCTGGTCACTCTCCTCAATAAGCAACACTGTGGGGTAGTCTCTTCCCCCAGCCAGCCCCAGATAAGGCGATTCCCGACACTGCCACACTTCAGGCAGGCTATAACTCTCTCAATAGAGTTCGTCCAGGGGCGGCTCACAGCTTCTTCAAAGCAGACGGGCGAAGAGACCTTGGCTGCCTTGGGTAGACTGACTCCATGTATCTCACCACTGTCCTAGGTCGCCTCTGAAAATCAACACGTCATCAGTACTGGCGACTTTACATGGGGTCACTAGGAAACGTCACTTACTGGCTACATAAACACAGTCTCTAGTTCAATAGATGGTGCTGATGTTCCGAGCACCACCTCACCAGAGGTCAGCACTAGCTATCTCACGAGCCACCAGGACGAGAATCTAGCATTACTCGCCGGCACCGTCTGTCGTCCCTAGATGGCGTTGTCCATGGTGCGGGGTTTTCGGGAGCAGACTCACAGATGGCGTGGTCGTCACAGCTCCGTGGTCCGACGATGGACTCGGGTCCGTAACAAAGTTCCTGTAAAATAGTCTAATAGGGGGTATAGGTGTTGTATTAGTTGTCTCTTCAGAGGTTGCATGGCGTTTCACTTTCCTTCTTATGATGTCTTCAATGAAACCATTGGAGAAGCCGTTGTTGACTAGGACCTGCCTTACCCTATAGAGTTCTTCGTCGACTTGCTTCCATTAAGAGCTGTGGCTGAGAGCACGGTCGACATAAGCGTTAACAACACTCTTCTTGTACCTGTCTGGGCAGTCACTGTTGGCATTTAGGCACATTCCTATGTTTGTTTCCTTAGTGTAGACTGCAGTGTGGAAACCTCCGCTCCATTCCACGACTGTTACATCTAGAAAGCGTAGCTTCCCATCCTTCTCCATCTCGTAAGTGAAACGCAACACAGAATTCTGCTCAAACGCCTCTTTCAGCTCCTGCAGATGTCTGACATCAGGTACCTGTGTAAAAATGTTGTCAACATACCTGCAGTATATGGCCGGTTTCAAGTTCAAGTCGACTAAGACTTTTTCTCGATAGTACCCATGTAGAAGTTCGCAAACAGGACACCTAGGGGAGAACCCATGGCGACCCCATCTACTTGCTTATACATGTGCCCATCGGGCTCAAGAAGGGTGCCTCCTTAGTACAAGCTTGGAGTAGTTTCCTCAGGATATTTCTGGTATGTCAAGAGGAGTACAGGCCGGATCACGATACACTCGGTCCATTATCATCCCGATTGTTTCATCCACAGGTACGTTGGTAAACAGTGATTCTACGTCCAACGAGGCTCTTATCCCTTGGCCCGTGTTCCCCGCAGTAAGTCAACAAATTCTTCGGGGACTTCAGGCTGAAGGCGCAAGGGACATAAGGAGTCAGTAAGCCGTTGAGTCGTTTCGCCAGTCTGTACGTGGGTGTGGGTATCTGGCTGATGATTGGCCGAAGTGGGTTACCAGGCTTATGTGTCTTGACATTTCCATACGCATATCCAGGTTTATATTCCCCAATAATCTTTGGCAGGTGGAGTCCGGATTTCTTGGCATTCACAGTTTCAATCATTTGTTGACCTTTGCTTTCAATTCGGCTGTAGTGTCCTTCGTTACCCTTGGAATTTAGTTTGGTCAGAGAGTATGAGGTTCATTTTCGCCAGATATTCGTCTTTCTTAAGGATGACGTATATTGGCGACTTGTCGCCTCTCCTGACAACTATCTCCTTGTTCTCACGAAGGCTCTTAGCTGCCGCTTTGAGCTCGGGGGTCAGTATGCTGCTTCTGTAGTTGCCTCGATTCTTTCCTCCTTCTGCAATAAGTTCTGCTTGTAAGGTGTCTTTGGTGGTGACCTTCTTTTGTGCTTCGAGGTCAAATATGTCGTCCAACAGGATCTCCAACTCCACTTTCCGGGCCAACGCACTTGGTCTGGACATAACGTGACAGTTTATACCCAGATTTAGGAGAGTGACTTGGTCCTCAGTGAGGTTGATTCCTCAAGGTTCACGAAGCCGTCTCTTGGTCGTGGAATTGCCATAGGTCCTCCATATAATGTTGTTAGTTTCTTGATTATCCTTGTTTCCGTGCTGAGGTGATGTCGGTCTGTGAGGATGTCGAGGTGATGTTCGATGCGGGTACGGAGACTTTCGTCGATGTTGCTGTTTCTCCATTCGTTTGTAGCATGAAGTAGTTGCGTTTTGTTGTCTTTGATTTCATTTTCTGCCTTGTATACCTGATTACGAATCAGATCTGGCGATATTTTATCGTGAAGGCTTGATTCCTTGCTGCTGGGTCGTGCGTTTTACTATTGGTATATTTTGGTAGCAGTCTTTCCTGTTGACATATATTGTTAAATATGACCGAAAAAGTAAGATTAATAATTCGAACACGAATTTTCTCAATTTTCCTTATGTTTCTTTTTACTGGTGACGGTAAATGAAAAATCAATTCTCCAAAATTCATTTTTATTTCTAGTCTCGACGAAAGTCTGTCCAGAAGCGGAGGAGCTTCAAGATATCCATAACCTTAGGCATTTGTCTTGTATGTCTTGTAACCTTTAAATACACAATAAAGCAAAAAAAAAAGAGAAGGGGGTGGCAGGAGAAAAGCACACAGAAACTGTATTGGAGGGGACCTACATTCCCTCCAATGCGTTATGTGTGGTTTCCTCCGAGGCTATGGGTCCCCCTTCTTCCAGCCAGAGGTGGTACTCCCTTCCCTATTTTATTTAAAAATTCTAATATTATAATATATATATATATATATATATATATATATATATATATATAATATATATATATATATATATATATATATATATATATATATATATATATATATCGTACCTAGTAGCCAGAACGCACTCTCGGTCTACTATGCAAGGCCCGATTTGCCTAATAGGCCGAGAGATTTCTTTATTTTCAATAAATTGTTTCCTATTGGTTTATTTTAAATACTATTATTATATTATATTAAGAATATAAATTATTGATTTAGTTATGTTAGTTTAGGTTAGGTTAAGATAGGTTAGGTTAGGTTAGGTAGGGTTGGTTAGGTTCGGTCATATATCTACGTTAGTTTTAACTCAAATTTAAAAAGAAATAGCTCATACATAATGAAATGAATAGCTTTATCATTTCTTAGTAAAAGTTTGAAAAATTTGAAATTCTGGAAAACTTGGCTTATTAGGCAAATCGAGCTAAGTCTTTGAAAATGTAATAAGTTATTACGAAGCGCGTTCAAGCGTCGCGTCTGACAAGAAATAAAAATGAATTTTGGAGAATTGATTTTTCAATTACCATCGACAGTAAATAGAAACATAAGAAATATTGAGAAAATTTGTGTTAGAATTATTAATCTTACTTTTTCGGTCTATTTAACAACATTATATATATATATATATATATATATATATATATATATATATATATATATATATAGATATATATATATATATATATAAATATATTATATATATATATATAATATATATATATATATATATTATAGTATTTATATATATATATATATATATATATATATATATATATATATATATATATATATATATATATAATATATATTATATATATTATATATATATACACACACACACATTGATTGTACATAACTTGAAGAAATTGTGAGTTAATTTCATTCACTTAAGAGGAAGCATGATATTTCATTTGGAAGAAATTGCGATGTTAATTATTTGAGATAAGGCTATAGAGCGTCTTAGCCATGTTAAGATGATGGAGCGAGACAAGGAAGGAGCAAGAATTCCCGCCCATGAGCGAGGCCTCCGGTGCACTCTGGGAACGGGGCCAGCCATGGCGTGATGGTCGACAGCGAGGCTTTTGCCAGGAGACCATGGCATCACTCCCAGGCGTGATGAAGGCACGATAGCAGGCGCACCTGCAGAGAGTGGAGAGCTAAGATCACTAGATACCAGGTAGTCAAGCTGAGTGGAAGTGTGTTCATAAGCTCACCTGTCAGGAAAAGGTATAGGCCTCCAGAGGGTATAGTTCGGACTATAAATTGACATGTACCGACGACAAGGAAGACCATTCGACTCTGTGGGAGTATTTTAGACAGAGCTTTGCTGGTGTTTGTACAACACCATGGGCTTGGTTTTACAGTGACCTGAGTAACTTTGTGAAATAGTGCTGGGTGTGAGTGTTGGACATTCCTGCAGGCTTCACACGTCGGAAGTTGTGTGGAGCCAAACGGTAGCAGTTCTTATCTATTGAAACTCAACGATCGTTTACTATGATACAAGGCTGAGTGGAGGCAGTGGACAGTACGGTGAGTGTGTTAGTCTGGGTGAGCCAGGCTACGTCTGTCATCTGTGGAGGAATATTTGGTGTAGGAGCAGTTCCCGATGAGGAACGAGCAAGCAGACGGTTTGATCGTGGATCTACGAGGAGCCTCTTATCGTAACGTTTTATCTACGACCTCCAGTATCAGTCGATGAGGTAGATAATTTTTCTCTCCCATTTTCCCCTTGTGATTGGAAAGATGTAACTAAATAATGTGATAACCATGAATTACATGTGAGGTGACATTGAACTTGTGCAGTATTATATTAATATGAGGTACCAGTGATTTTATCTTGGAGTGAAATAGGCGTGGTTTGAAGACTACAAATTATTGAAGACGCTTTATAATATATCTGTTTATGTCAAGTGATATAAATGTTTACGAGACAGCCTCATATGGATGATTTTGGGTGACAACGAAGAGTCGCAAGATGTGATATTAATTTCATTCAACGAATTGAGACAGATTTTGGCCAACTGCCAGTGTAGACTATTAATGACTAAATCCATCGATTTTATTAGCGTGTTTACTTCTTCCCCGCTATTTCTTTATTGTGTTATATGAGAGGTTTACTGTGCACCACACCATTATTGTGAAGGTACTAGACTGTTCGATTTAAATGCGCCTTATATGCAATACTGAGTTAAAGTATTACTTTAACGAGTAATATTACTTTAACGAGGCCGCGAGTGGTTATACCTGTCGACAGAGCAAGTCATGTTGGCGACCTTGAATGAATACTTTTGTGTCGGGCAGCCTGACCTGGATAAACCCTGAGTTTCCGTATCCACGGATACACCAGCAAGAAAACTAGGGAGTGGACGAGTTACCTCACTCCCTGCGGGGTGCAAGGCCGGGTTCGGTGGTGAAATTCTACACCGTTGGTAGACTGAGGTGCTCCCCAGTGGTGAACAGTGGCACCCAGGGAGTTGGAGCAGGGCCACATCAGCGAGGAGCTCTGAAGAAGGGTGCTGAGGGACTCCAGGAATTTCGCCAGGCTGGTTGATCAAAGGTCACGTCCCATCTCAATACAATACATTTTCAACGAAAAACACATTTTCAGAAAACTACTTAAAATATACATTTTGACACTTCATTTCTAGTGTACTGAACTATCACAATACCACCTTATCCTGATTTTACATAAAAAAAATTGTGATATATGTCACGCGAAGCTAAAATTCATATTTACATGTACCTCACCAAAATGAATACGCAATGAATATTTATCACTAACACTAATGCACTTTGGTGTTTAGGTGTTAAACAACTTAGCCCACACCCGAGTGTATGGGGGTCAGACGTAAAACTTGGACTGCTTTCCAGACTTTCTGTGATTTCAGTAGAATCTGGTTATATGACTTTTACCAAGTCAGTGGTAGAGTATGCGGCTGGGAATGCCATGGTCGCAAGATCGAGTCACCTGAGAGCCCCAGTGGATTTTCTTTTGATATATATCACGTTAGGTTTATTTCTGTGTGTAGTTAATGCACCTATTTAAAAAAGCTTCTATAGTAATTGTAAAGCTAAAAACTTTACATATGTTCTCCTAACTACAGGATTTAAGAGAATACTGGAACTGTATGCTGTTCTTAGCATACAAAAAAGAAGCAAAGCATGGCAGTGCCGCAGCACCAGCTGATCTTTCATCCCACGATATGGTTCAGCCACTTGAGCTGTTTTTCTTTATTTCTCACAGCTCTAGAACGTATAGCCAATGAAGCATTCTCCAAACATGTTCTCTGTGCTTTTGTCTTCTTCATTGTCAATATAAAAGTATGCCCCGATGCTGAGATATCAAGCAGGATATGCCACATAACAATGCAAGAGCGTGCTGCACTTCCTCCCTTTCCAACTCCCTTTGGGGTAACTGGTATGCTCAGTAGCTGCTCTGGTGTCCTCCACCAGCCTGGGGCCAGATTCATGAATCAGTTACGCAAGCATTTACGAACCTATACATCTTTCCTCAATCTTTGGCGGCTTTGTTTATGATTATTTAATAGTTAATGAGCTCCGAAGCACCAGGAGGCTGTTTATAACAATAACAACAGTTGATTAGGAAATTTTCATGCTTGTAAACTGTTTAATAAATGTAACCAAAGCCATCAAAGATTGAGGAAAGATGTACACGTTCGTAAGCATTTGCGTAACTGCTTCGTGAATCTGGCCCCTAGCATATAGAAATATGCCAGTGACCACCAGACTATTATTGTAGGAATAACTGATATAAAACAGATAACTCTACTACAGTCCGCATGAGTGGGTCATATTTTCACTTTATGATGGAAGAGGGGGGAAGGAATTATTCATAATTACGTTATTTGTTATCAAAATAACATCCGGTTTGCAGTATGGTGTTGCCATATGCAACAGGTTTCTAAACATATTTATAAATAAATTGTCGACTTTTTGTTGAAATTTTTTCAATAATTGTTAAAGTTATTATCTCATTGTGACAACCATTAAGCACATGTGTGTCACAAAATTTACAGTCTCCATGGTGTAGTGGTAAGACACTCGCCTGGCGTTCCGCGAGCGCTTTGTCATGGGATCGTATCCTGGCCAGGAAGGATTTACTGGGCGCAAATCCTTAACTGTAGCCTCTGTTTAACTCAACAGTAAAATGTGTACTTGGTTGTAAAAACGATTCTTCGCGGCTGGGGATCGTATTCCAGGGACCTGCCCGAAACGCTACGCGTACTAGTGGTTGTACAAGAATGTAACAACTCTTGTACATATATAAAAAAAATCATGTGTTTGTGTCTTGCATTTGACTCTTCATCCACATAAAAGAAATTAATTTTCACATATACCATTTAAATTAATTAATTTTCTTTGTTATACAGATTCGACTTGAAAATAAAGAGAAGAAGGTGAAAGAGAGTGAGGCGGAGAGTGAGGCGACCATCAGGCACCTGCGGGAGGAGGTGGATCAACTCACACGCAAGCTGGACACTATTCACCGTAAGGTGTACGACGCTCGGGTGCGCCACGCCAGTACTGTAAATGTTCAGACTGGTAGCCTCTCATAGCATGGTGCACAGTCATCTGGTGTCGGGCAGTCATTATAAAAATAAAAGCTAATGCTCATTAATGTGGATTCGAACCCGGCGGTTTGTGAATGAAAAATACTTCACATAGCGACCTGTCCTCAGACCTGGTTTGTTAAAGCATCGACTGTCTCCCGTGATGCATTTATCTATTTTAACATATAATTGGTTCTCGAATATAAAACCAGTTTCTCAAAATGTAAATTAATATTACTATTCATAAAAGTTTTATGTATAGGTTTTAAGTCATAGATTAGGTTAGGTGTTTAGGTTCTGTTGGCACTGATTTTTATTTGAAGTACTGAGGTGGAGCATTTACAGGTTGTAGTTCGAACACTGTCGGGGGCCTGACAGCGGCAAACCGTTCTCACACCAGGCTGTTTAAAGCAGCGGCCGTCCTCCCCAGACTCATTCATCAATTTTAACATTCTGTGTATTAAAAATTGGTTTGTTTTCATATATAAATTAATATTCTTATATATAAATATTGTATGTATAATACTTCATATAGTATGGCATAGGTTAGGTTAGGTTAGTTGTTTATATCCTGTTGGTAATTATTTGTATCTATAGGTTCGTGGGTGAAGCATTTATAGAATTGTGGTTCGAACAGAGGACGTTAGCGAAGCACTTGTTCCGGAAGTGTTCGGACGTCATCAGTTGTGAGTTGTGTGTAAACCGCTTTTCATTCATAAACAGGGGATTTGGCGGCTAGATCATAGAGCTTAGATCTTTGTATACGAGAACTGGTTGCCACAGCAGGGGATTTGGCAGCTTCATTATTGAACATTTGGTCTTTGTTGATGAGGATAGGGTGACGAAGGTGAAGCATGTGAAGGGTGACTCAAATACAGCCTGCATCCCGTCCTCATACAAAGTCCATTCCATCCAGCGGTCGATCTCTAAGACGCATTCTTCAATTTTATGCTGTTCATTCAAAACAGAACTTTTCTCAAAAATAAATTAATAGTATTATATATTAACATATTGTGCATATTTCAGCACTGGTTAGGTTAGGGGTTTGTTGCACTATTTATACAATTTGCACAACGTTGTGCAAAGTTTATAAATAAGTGTAATACATTTTATAGTAATTAACTTTTTTCTTCACCTTAAAATAACGAAAATGAGTTTTGGAGAACTCCTCTTTCAGCTAAACCCTTATGTTAGAAAAGTAGTTAGAGGGATAGAAGCCGTAAATCAGAAGATATTAAATACAGAATATGCGGTCATATTCAATGAGACATATATATATATATATATATATATATATATATATATATATATATATATATATATATATATATATATATGACAATGTCAGACCACGGAGGAAAAATGAAACAGGAATTTCCTTAAGTACTTTCGTATATTAATACATCTTCAGAAGGAGTGACTCCTTGACTCCTTCTGAAGATGTATTAATATACGAAAGTACTTAAGGAAATTCCTGTTTCATTTTTCCTTCGTGGTCTGACATTGTCACATTTTTAATCACGTGTTTATTTTCGTGATATACACACACACACACACACACACTCATATATATATATATATATATATATATATATATATATATATATATATATATATATATATATATATATATAAATATATAATATATATATATATATATATATATATATATAATAAATATATATATATATATATATATATATATATATATATATATATATATATATATTTAGATATATAATATTAGTGTGTGTGTATTTATTTATTTTGGTAGACAGGAAGGGTAAGATTAAAGGTTCTAACACAAATCTAATCAATATTTATTATGTATTTCCTCACTGTCGATGAAAGTTGAAAAGTTAACTCTCCAAAGTTAATTTTCACAATTCATTATGGTTTGACACCAAGAGATGCATTTCGCAAGGCACTCCTTACATTTTCATAGACAAATTTACTATGCTTTTGCAAAGGTTTATATTTGCTTGGGGTGAGGTGGTACAGGATGTGATTGAGATGAACAAGTGAATGAAATATAATGAATATTAATGAACATAAGCAGCTTATGTTCTTGTTTCTACTGTGGCTGTGTTAGTTCGTGGTCTTGAAGTGGTTATACCTGTCGACTATTTCAGTGTTGTATGTTAAGATGTCTCTGCTGATGGTAGTAGTGTAAAGTGCGACTACGACCGTGTGCGCCATCTGGCCAGGTGAGCTCATTAGAGCCAGCTGGCCATGTGGTGCTCAGGTATGTAGCCACATAATGTTGTAAGGGAGTTTTCCCGGAAGTTGGGGCGTGTCGGACGCGTGTGAGCGTCCGGTGTTAGGGTATGTGGTCAGGGAAGATTGTGGTCATGTTGTTTGGGGGGTAGGAGACTATGTAGGACTATGTGGTATGTGGTTATGTTGTTAAGAGTAAATGAATATGTATGTTTGTTTTCCGTAGACTTAATCATTTGTGAGCATCTGGTGTTTGGGTATGTGGTCAGGGAAGATTGGGGTCATGTTGTTTTGGGGTGTAGGGGAGTATGTAGCACTATGTGGTATGTGCTAAAGTAAGAGGTATGTTGTTATGTTGTTAAGAGTAAATGAATATGTATGTTTGTTTTCCGTAGACTTAAGCATGTGTGTAGATAATAGTTTATGATTAAAGACTATGTATTGCTATGCGTCTAGAGTATGAGTGCTCTAGATGACCCAACATATGTTGTTGGGGTAGGGGAGGGACAGGGGTGAGGGAGGGAGAGGATAGGGAGTCTGAGGGAGAGTGAGGGGACCTTCCCCCATGGCGTGAGTGTTTAGAGCCATTTTGTGGTTTTTGTGGTTTGTCAGCTTCCGTTGGGTAGGGGATGGAAGCTATGTGCTTGGTATGCGGACATGTGGAGGGAGGGGGGACCCCCCCCCAATACCTGAGAGGGGGCAGGGAGTTAAGACGAGAGAAGGAGGGGAAAGTGAGGGGACATCCATTATCCATGAAGTGCCAGGAGGGTAGGAGAGAAAGAAAGAGGCAGACAGACAGACAGACAGACAGACAGACAGACAGACAGACAGACAGACAGACAGACCGGAGGGTAGGAGGAGAAGGGAGTGGCAGCAGGAAGTGAACCATTAACCTTAAGTACTTTTCGATGTCTTAGAGCGGGCTGAGAGATGCTCTCCCCAACAGGCCATCACCTGTCAACCATCAATCAATCACTTCTCATTTGACCGGAAACGTTTCTCTTTTCTAGCATAGGTGGCGTCATATCTCCCCTCAGCAGAGATTATATGCAATAAAACGGGGAAAGTAAACACATTATATAAATTTATTTCTTTTATTAAACACTTAAGCGATTTACAACGATAATAATAATAATAATAAGCTGGTCATCCTAGCCAATCATCCAATCTGTAGACAGATAGATTGGGAGTCCTTCATCCACTCCATTGATCCTTCCCAGCACGCTAGTCTACCTGGCAATCTGTAGAAAGGGAAAAAAGGTTATAAGTTTTTTGTTGTCAATGTTGTAAAAATAAACACAGACATTATTATGTTCATCATTCAATCCTAACATAAAGTATTACTCACCGCACTATCATCCTAGCCAACTTCGTCACACAACGTTTCACACGCAGCATCATTGCCGTTTAAGCAGAAAGTTTGCTTACACACAGGCATTTTCATCTGAGCATAATTGAATTTCAACACTTTTTCATCATTCTTGCGAAATTGTCCATATTTAAATGCTTCATCAAAGTGAAGCAGGGCGTCCTCCAAGCCTAGTCTGGAAAAATGATAGGCAAAATAAACGGCGTAATTCCCACAGAAATAACTATTCAGGGATTGAATCCTTTTCTTCATAATATATAGGACATAGTCTTGGAAGTAGGACATAAACTCTTCGAAATATCTTGAATAAGATCCAATTGCAGGATTAGCGTAACTGTCTAGTATAACTATCTCGCTTCTACCTTCTTCCTTATTTACATAGAATGTTATCCATGTCCCATTTTATTACGTGAACCAGACTCCAGAGTGTTGATTATGAACACCACAGGTCTTTTTTTATGTATTTTTGTCACTATTTTCCTTACGTCATCAGCTAGGAAACATCCGAGGTAGTTTACCTTATCACCTAAATTGCTTCTGATAGCCTCATTTATTTCCAAACAATTCATATTAATATTTATCCTCGCGTATCACAAATAACGCGACGATCTGCGTTAATGCTGATCACACCTGTTGTAGACCCGTAAACTAGAATGACTTTATTTCTATCCACACCGCGTTTAAATTCCAAAGCAATCCGCAGATTACCACTTTTTTCAATCGGGATGGTGTCATCTATATCCTCAGGTTGTAAATTAAAGGCCAGTATGGTTCCACCATTCACATATGTATCATAAGACAATATATTGTCTTTATCGAAGCCTAAGGCTTGTAATGCTGTGTAATACAACTTGGCGCAGTTATGAGGGAAGTCACACCCAATATTGACAATATTAGTGCTATTCTGTGATATCAATACTTTACTAAGCTCACAGTTTTCCAAATAAAGCGGGTTGCGATTATATGCACCAGACACGGCCTCCATATCAAGGATGATCATATATAAATGTTCAGGTATAACAGTCCCCCACGGTTGGTCCATCGTTATCGAGCGCTGACCTGTGCCCAATATATACGTTTTGTATAAAGTTTTATTAAAAGTATATGTAATAGGAGAGTTGTTCTGCACCATGGCTTTATTAACGGCTACTAATCCTTCAGGGTATGGCAATACCCGATCCACCCATAGTCGTGTAGACTTGATATTGTATTTAAAATTAGCGTGTTCATTATCGCTGAGTATAAGCCATTTATCAGGTTGAAGTTCGAGCCGCACCCTGATGTCCACATTATCTAAAACATATTCACTAACTGATGTGACATCCAACATTAGTTTAAAACAAGTATTCACGCCACTCGTTTTCATATCAGTCATCCGTTGCTTCTCCCCAGCCGAGGCGTTAGTGAAATAACCAGCTTCAATTTTACCAGGATCGACTCGGTTAAAAAACTGTGACAGTTTATCATAGCGGTTAGCCTTACACCCAGAAATCGTAGATAATAACTTTATGTATGACCAGAATGAGAATAATGAGCTGGTTTCAACTACTGTTTCGTTTAAATACACAATAGCGGATTTGAATAGAGTTTGCGATAATCCATTCACTAACGAGATGTTTTTAGCATCTCCTAAAGGTGTTGTTCCATCTTCTTCGGTTAGATCAATAGACAACTCCAAAGCTATAGATGATAAATCCACCAGTTGACCATTCACTCCCTTGATGATGAATTCCAGATAGGTGTCTGTAAACTTATTATTGACCCCAGAATTCACAGGTAATACATCCACCGTTTGTCTGCTGGCAATTGTTGATTCTACCAATCGAGGGGAAAATACTTTAGGAAAGGCTTCACTAACAGCAGCGGTATAGTGTTCTAATGGCACCTGGAGGCCAAGAGCGTTATATCCGCCAT